>JAODKM010000032.1:20244096-20258762 GCA_026780845.1 Petrocephalus sullivani
CAGGGGTTAGCTCTGTTAGCAGGGGTTAGCTTTGTTAGCAGTGGTTAGCTTTGTTAGCAGGGGTTAGCTTTGTTAGCAGGGGTTAGCTTTGTTAGCAGGGGTTAGCTTTGTTAGCAGGGGTTAGCTCTGTTAGCAGTGGTTAGCTTTGTTAGCAGGGGTTAGCTCTGTTAGCAGGGGTTAGCTTTGTTAGCAGGGGTTAGCTTTGTTAGCAGGGGTTAGCTTTGTTAACAGGAATTAGCTCTGTTAGCAGGGGTTAGCTTTGCAATTTCCTGTGCCTGGTACAAGAAACTGCAAGAAACTGAGGAGCTAATATGGGGCCTTTTAGGTCAGGTTGGGGGGGGGCAATACATCCATATGTCCATGATTAAAAGTCTTGGCAACTTTGTTGTAGCCACAAAAACTTCCCCCAGAACTTGGCAGATTCATTAGTTGGCAAATCCAATAAGGCATTGCAGAGAGCATTTCAGTCTTGTGTGGTTTATTCTAAAAATGCCATATATTCTCACTCTGTCTACTGTGGGATGTTCAGTAAAGTAAATTTTGCCAGGATGCAAAGCGAAAATGATACAGTACATTATGCACTCAATCTAAATCAAAGCACATTCAGCTAAGGATTCTGCACAGAATTTTTGCTTCATTGTTTGTTTATCCTAAATAATAGTTATCACTGGCATATATATATATATATAGCATAAAAATAAACACATAAACTGTTGCTTGGGTGGCAATTGTAAATAAACCTGAAATCATAACATAAAACCCAATATTACGAACATGGGCGGTTTTGGAAACGACTTCAGTGGAAAGTTTAATGGGTGCTATCAATGCAGGACAAGGAAACTATGCGAGACAAGGCAGCTCTTTGAAAAGCCCTGGTGTAGAATACCGAAATGCCCACCAAGATCAAGGCCATTTAACTCTTTTACCCACCAAAGTAAAAGCAGGACATGTCCTGTACTGAGCCGCTAGACTCGGTCAGCTTTGAAAATGAGGTCTCTTTGTTGACTTCCATCAGTGCATATAGAGGCCTAATAATGCAGGGGGAAAACTGTCTCTCGGCACTCTGAATATCACACACATTTTCTAAGAGCTGCAACTAGTTTAACTTAATACATTATAAATAACCACCAAAACGGATAACATTTTGAACAAATGTGACCATCTGCAGTATGTAACCTCCCACTGTCTTAACATAACACATTAAGCACAAAGTTCTGAAAGAGGAGGATTGCCTCTCCATTTAATGATCCTCTGTGGTTTGCTTGAGCATGCATCAATGAAAGCAAATATGAAAGTAACCCTTTAGAAGCTGTGCGGCCGTGTTATTTCTGCATCGCCTTCTTTTTTTGGGTTATCCCCATTCTTTGGCTTCTCTATATAGGTGACTCTCCACTTCGGGGAAATCTACTGCTCAAAGCAGCACTTTCTGTTCCTCAGGAGAAACAGTAGCTCTCTCATTTTTAACGTTACCAAGTTCTGTTGTTGCGGAATAATTTCTCCCGAAAGTGCTTTTGGATAAATGCATAATATTAAAAAAAGGATCTTACTGTAATCTATTTTCAAGATGTCCGCAGAAGGACCTATATTTTTCAAGGTGGTGATGCTCCTCGGTCAATAGGAGTGATTCAGTTTCCATCCATGACAGAATCATAAAGTGTTTTATCCAGACACATGACAAGTTTTCCCTCCCTTGGTTCACCAGACACATACCTAAACACACACACCCATCAGATATATTTGATAACCGTTCCTGCTTTACAGATAATATTAACAACTCACTGCTCTCAATGTCTATCGGGATTTGCCATAATAGTGAGATATTCATTAATCAAAGTTTCAGCTCCAGAACACAACATTTATGGTACATTAGAGGTACAAATATTTATCAGTGCATCTTCCAGCCACCCACCATACACAGGGGAGTGTGTATAGGTGGGAGAGGGGGCACTTAACCCTGGTGTGATTGGTACAGTAGGGCTATACCCTAGATGGGATGCCAGTCCATCGCAGGACACACATACGCTCACACTGTCATGGGGCACAGGAAAGCAGTGACAATCCATAAAGACGCTTTCATGCACCAAAGGGGACTAAACACACTCTACACCAAAAACAAGAGGACCACAAGGGGTCAAATACAAAGGCTGGTAGGGCATCAGTAATAAACCAGGGCTAGAACTAACACTCAACGAAACACTGGGCAACGGTAATAAGGAACACTAACAGGGGTTGAGAAGGTAACACATACAGCAGGGGTGGGCAATCTTATCCACAAAGGGCCGGTGTGTATGCAGATTTTTGGGATAACCTTTAGGTCAGCTGTTCAAATCCAGGTGTGAGGACTCACCTGCCAATAAGTCCTCTAATTAGTAACCTAATTAGGGAGTTGCAGCGAAAACCCGCACACACAGTGGCCCTTTCTAGATAATATTGCCCACTCTTGACATACAGTGACCGAAACAGGGTAAGGTCAGGTACAGGTATACTTGGATAATGAACACCAGATGAGGGACAGGTGTAAATAATTCACTTAGTATCTAAGCACTCACGAACCAAGGGAGAAAACCGGGATGGCCAGCGACATCTGCTGACCAAACAAAGACATGACATGTACAGCCCAAATGACACAGGGGGAGCAAGCAATCGCAACATACGGTGGCCTCAGTGTTGGCCACCGTGCCAGACCATCGCAAACGCCGCACTAATTAATTACACACTGATGTTGTGCTGAGGGCTCCATCACTTAGTTTACTTAATCTCGGAGTTACAGATTGTCAGCTCATCTAACAAACGGCTGCACCCGTAGTTGCCGAGTAATCGGAAATAATCCCATAAATGGGGAGACTTCCTTTACCGACAGTGTACCCTGCACACCTAAGAAGTTAAAGTGCAGTTACTTCAAAAGTAATTGATTGTATGAAACAGACAGACTCGCCATTTGCCCGGGCTGATGGCATGACTTGTACGGTCTGGCAGCCGGGGCAGGCATTACTGTTGCTCATTTCTGTTTGTTAGGCATTTCTCTCCATTTTATTGCCTTAGTTGTTATTATGTAACGTCCGCCTATTTATTTCCCCCATTCCGCTTATTTATTTGCAGGTTCTGTTCTGCGGCTATCTAACTCGCTTTTTTCCTTTTCTTGCCATTTTTTTTACGGATATTCTCTCCGATTTCTCCCGCGTCGCCGGCACTTTTCCGGCGCTAATGAGACAGGCGCGGCTAAGCGAAGTGCCCCGTCTCTGCTGGCTGCCTTACGGAGGCTGCCCTGCTATGGGGGGGGGGGGTTCTCCCCCGCCCGCTCGCAGCTTCTCCGCCTGGAGGGGAGCGCAGCCTCGGACACCCATCCGAAGCCGCTTCTTCCCGCGCCACCTCGCTGCATCCCAGCGACTGCCACTGTCACATCAAAGCGTGCCCGCAGACCAGCTTTTGCATTTATTTATGTGCGCGTTATAGCCTGCTAACAGAATCACGTTCACACGTTCTGTACCCTTCCTAGTGGATCACAAAAGATTTATAATCTTTAAAGGTTAATAAATTACTTCTATTTTAAACTTGATATTATATAACAAATTCAACCTAATAACATTATGTATTATCTACACAGTGTTTGCATTGCATTAAATTATGTTTTAAAAAAGACCCTCCTGAAATCAATTTATGCCCAAATTATAGATCTTTAGTTATGTGTTAACCAGAGAAGAAATATATATCCTAATAAATGTCAGGTTGAGAATGGAGGTTGTGAAACCTTCTATCAGTAACATTTTATACAGAGTCTCTAAAGGGACATTATTATTATTATTATTATTATTTTCGATTTTATTTTAGGTTCTGGTGCTTACCTGAAACTAACCAGATAGTTTCAGGTGGGTACAATATAGTTTCAGGTGGGCACCAGTAACTAAAAATGAAAGTATAATAATTTTATGTCCCTTTAGGGACTCCGTACTTTTTCAGTTATATGACATTTCTAATGTAAGCATCCATCTTCCAGCCACTTAGCCAGTACAGGAGCCTGGAAGCAATCTTATGGGAGCCTTGGGGAGCAGGACAGGAGAACACCCAGGATGATAGCTTATCATAGAGCTACGAGGCAGCAGGTCACACAAGCCCATGTCTTCAGAGTGCAGCAGGAACCTGTAGAGAAGCATGGTGCATGGTGCACAGAGCTGCCCCACCCCCCCACCCCGAAGCCTAGTGGGCCCTCCTGGCACTGCTGCTCTGTGAGGAGCTCTGTCACCCCGCCGGAAAGATTTTCACTGCTGTATTAAATCTTTGTTTGTTTGTCTATCCGTTTATTATATTTACACAAAGGGCCACTTTAATATCAGCAATATGCCATTTAATATAGCAGATAGTACAGCACCATAGACCCAGACCAAGATGGATGCTTATAAGATGGGTGGGTAGATGGATGGATGGACAGATGGATAGATGCATCATAGTACAGCAATAGTACACAGGGGAATATATATATATATATATATATATATATATATATATTCCTCTGTGTACTATTGCGTGTACTATATATATATATATATGGATATTTATATATAGATATTTGGAAATTTATATCCATGCCATCCTTTTTCAGTAACCACTTGTACTATTCCGGGTCATACGGATATTTATTTAGGGAAGCCCCTCCTGTGGTGTGTGTAGATCCCAGTGCCCCAGTGCAGTGACGGGGACACTGTGCTGTAAAATGGTGCCGTCCTTTGGACGAGACATAAAACTGAGGCCCTGACCCTCTGAGGTCATAAAGGATCCCTGGGCATCTTTCCAAACAGCAGGGGTGGTACCCCGGTGTCCTGGCTAAAATTATCCACTGTACCTCTACCAAATCTGGCCTCCTAATCACTCCCCCTATCTAATAGGGAAATTGTATCCTCGTATGTTGTGTAGGTGGGGGCTATACAGTGGTGGAAGTTGAAGTGGCTCCTCATTGCTTCTGTAAAGCACTTTGGGTGTCTAGATAAATTTAGCATACAGATGACCAGTATATAATTTATATGTGATAAATAGTTATAAGATGGATGGATGTATGGGGGACCTGCATATATACCATGACACCCACTGCGATATTAATGTCTTTACATGCTTACATCTCATCCTGGTTTGGGAATAGCTGTGTACAGGACCGGAAAGCCCTCCAGGGAGTGATCCGGGCAGAGGAACGCTGCTGCAGGTCAGCTCTCCCCTCCATGCAGGACATTTACATCAGGAGATGTAAGACCAGGGCAGCTAGGATTATTAAGGACTTGTCTCACCCCAATAACAGTCTGCACAAACTTCTGCAGTCAGGCTGAAGGTTCCGTGTCATTATGGCTGAGACGGAGAGATTTAGGAGGAGTTCCTATCCACAGGCCATTCAACTCCTCAACCAGGATATGCCACTCTCCCGGTCATAGGACTGTTATCATCGGTTATCAGCTCACCCACACACTGCTGTGCTGACACTGCACACTGCACTTTAAACTGACCTATAAGCATTTCTTGCACAGCATTTCATCCTGTAAATTGTAAATATACTCTTGCAAATGTTAGTTTATTATTATTATTATTATTATATTAATATTATTATTAATATTGTTGTTGTTATTATTTTCTGTTTACATTTTCTACAATTGTGCACATTTCAATTTTTGTTTCTATCTTTTTATTTTGCACATATTTTAAAATTTTACTTTCTATCTTTATTTTAGAGGCTTTTGTTATTTGCACAAAGTACGAGAGGTTCAGGATACATTGCACTGCGTGTTGTACCTGTATTACGACGTTTGTGGCAAATAAAGAATCTTGAATCTTGCTTCAGAACAGCCCATATGAGTGTTAATAGTTGCTGATGTGTGTTAGACCTGCTGTTGCTTTAGCACATATGCAGTAGTAGCCCATCATTAATCTCTATTGCACTGTGGCACAGTCACTCATGCTCAGGAAGGCAAAAGATGCACGCTAAATGCGAAGGCGCTTGCTCGCTGATGCTTGGGGTGGGTGGCACCGGCGGGGCACGATCTCCGCGCCTCTTCCACACCCCCCCCCAACACCCCCCCCATAATTATACGTCTTACTTCTGCGACTGATGGATGATCCATTCGCTTTCCTGCTGCTTCTTACCGTTAATTGTTAGTATTCCGTAAAGTCTCTCTTCTGCAGCAGATTGTGTGATGCCGAGTTTTTGCAGTGTGTTTATGTGGGATTTAATTTAATCCCTCAACTTTGTAGCTGTGCCGCCTGATTGAAAAGTGAAATTTAAGAAGCGGCACTAGGAATAAAACACGTATCTCTGATCTTTCTTCGGAAATAGAAATGATGTTTTATGGAGCTGCTTTTAGCTAATAGGGCATACAGCGGCCCTGCTGCGTAAGGTCTGAAAATTCTGCTAGAAATTCACGGCTAGAAATTCACGGCTAGGAATTCTGGGTCCCCTGACAAAATGTCACCTTGGGCCTCCCACTAGGGTTTCCACTTCCAATCTGAACAAATACAGGTGCCCCACAGTCGACAGGATTTGCCGACTAGGGAGGGAGGCGGTTCCCCACAGTAGAATTTGCTGAGCATATTAATAATTAAAAATAATCTTACAATTCAGGACCCCTGAATATCAAATACCAATCGCAAAAACATAAATAAATATGAGTAATCAGCTATGTAATATGCAACAGTGTCTTACTCAAACAGAGGCAATAGTGTAGGAAGATTTTAGTTGACCATAATATACTCGGATTATGGTTGTCAGATTATAATCAAAGGATATAAAAGAGCAGACAAAGTTATCGTTACACCCAAATGGTTGTGAACATATCTGCCAGTGAATTAGTGGTTCAGTTTCCTAATGGCGATGAAATGATCCAGCAACATGCGGGTCAGCCGGTTCAGTGCATCATCTGCCTGCAAATACTGAGTACTGATGCAGACCAGCCTTCTGTGCGTCTCTCACACCAGACGTCTGCACCTTGATACCCCAACTCAGACCAAATCAAGCCTCCCCCAGGTTGTCAAACCCTAAATAAAGTTCCCATTCTTCCTCCCCCCAATCCCCATGGCATGTGTGTCTATTTGCTGCCTGAATCATCTAAGGATTAAAAGTAATTTCTCTAATCCCTACTGAAAATTCCAATATTAACTCAGTGGCAGGTTACAGGGTAGGAGGCAGTCGCAGATTACAGGGTAGAGGACAGTCACAGGTTACAGGGTGAAGGACAGTCACAGGTTACAGGGTAGAGGACAGTCACAGGTTACAGGGTGGAGGACAGTCACAGGTTACAGGCTATAAGTAGAGGACAGTCGCCGATTATAGGATAGAGGACAGTTACAGGGTAGAGGACAGTCACAGCTTACAGGGTAGAGGACAGTCGCTGATTATAGGATAGAGGACAGTCACAGGTTACAGGGTGGAGGACAGTCACAGGTTACAGGCTATAAGTAGAGGACAGTCGCCGATTATAGGATAGAGGACAGTCACAGCTTACAGGGTAGAGGACAGTCGCTGATTACAGGATAGAGGACAGTTACAGGTTATAGGCTAAGGACTGTCACAGAGCACAAAACATGAGCTTTTAAATGAACAAAAAGGTTTTGTGAAACATAGGTATGGCACAAAATGGTGACAAGGATGCCTAGACAGGAGAACCATGATTACAAAAGCCATGCCAACAGATCATGAAGATACACAATTAATGTTAGCCCATACTTTCTGAAAATGTGGAAGATACTCCTGTCGGCTTCTCTCCTGTAGCATTGTCCAGGCATCTGACCCTCTGATAGCTTTCATGAGATATTTAAACTAATGAGAGCTAACAGGCTTTCAACGACTGGATTACCTGTAGGCCCAGGGCTGGTGATCAATCACCATGGCAACAGTGGCTAGGGCATTACCAGCAGCTTCCCTCCCGCATACATCTTTCTGTGGATGAGTTAATGTATAGCAGTTACCCATAGATCCACATTCCTTATTTACAGGTATGGAGACACTTCAGACAGATTACGAACCAGTTTGAAGATAGTATAGAACTTCCAGAACTACATCAAAAGCAGCACAGGAAATTATATAAATATGACTAGAGCCAAAAAATATTCAGAGACACTAATGCGTAGACAGAATCAGCCTGAATGAATCCCTTGACTGTGTTAAAATATGCTTTTTTTCCTGTCATAGTTTGTCGAGATATATCCGAAAACCTAACTTGGAAATGTAATAAAAATATTTCCATTTTAAACAATACTTACAAAACTTCTGAAAAAAAAAATCTAGAAGAAAAAGATCATTTCGGAGTGTAGAATAGTGCAGGTCGTCAAACCCATCCTTGGAGGTCCCCTCCAGTGAAAAACAGACGCGAGACTTTAGCGGCATATCTACCCAGAGGCACCTGAGACTACAAAGCTTTCCCCCACCTACTGGTCTCGGGGGTGCAGGAAGGCGAGAAGCTTCACCCCAGAGCAGAGATGGAAGCCATCCACAGTTGACATGAACATGCAGTGGCATCTTTCATGATAAAAAAATATATTTTTATATATATATAAAATTTTATAAAATTTTATAAAATTATATATATATAAAATTTTATATATATAGACTTTTCATATAAGCTTACATTTCCGGGGCCAGTTCAAGTTCATTAGGTACACCTGCTCGTTAATGCAAACAGCCTGCTCTTCAACGGTTTCAACTGAATGCATACAGCGAGTAGGCGGAGTCAAGAGGTTCACTTACTGTTTAATCGAGCATTAGCCCAGCTAATATTTAGGAACTGGATGACTTTGCACATAGTGTGAAGTTTTTTTTTTTTTTTTGCCAGATATGGTGGTTCCAGCATCCCAGAAACAGCCGCCCTCTTGGGATTTTCAAATGTTTTCGGTGTCTGGAGCCTGCAGAGGATGGAGCGAGGAAAGAGGGGGCATTTCTGTGGCCGGAAACACCCTGCTAATGAGAGAGGTCAGAGGAGAATGGTCAGACTTATTAAAGCTAACAGGAAGGCCAAAAATAACAGCTCAGTACTACTGTGCTGTACCGATAGGTTACTCCTCAACAATTTAAGTAGTTCTGGAGACCAAAGGGGGTCTCACCTGGTACCAGGTGGAGGTGGATTAGTGAAGCATCCATTGAGTATATAGCAATAAATTGTCATTTAAATGTGATATCTGTGTTATCTTACATTAGATATAAGTGAAGTGAAATTCACTTCCTGTGGCCAAAATGACTCCAGCCCTGATTTTTCCAGTGCATGTTATATGTTTGACTCCTGAAAAAGCCAGGAGGGTGACTGTGTGGAGTAGCCGGGCCCCAAGGCCCGGTACCAGAAAGTCTTGCACGAGTCCTGCTACCATGATGTCTTCCTTTCAGCTCTCCTCTCTTTCCTGTATCCTATCCCTTTGTCAGGTGGTTCTGTTTGCTCTCCTGCTCATAAGGGAGTCTCAAAGCCCTACTTAAGAAACCTCAAAAACAGGATTGATATGCATAACCAAGCAGCTCGCGCCCCAGTACCCCACTAAATCTCAGACCGGACTGTATTTACACTAGACATGCATACATTACGAGGAGGTAAAATTAAGGGCTTTCTGCCGCCGTTGGTGTAGAAGTCCATGCTAATTCCCTGAGCCTCATGAAGTATAATCACTGACTGAGAAGTGTCCTTTACAATCCCAGCAAACAGCCCCCACCTGTAACCGTATTTCAGATATTGCTCGTCCAGATCATCACTCACTTTTAAATGCATCATGCATGAAAAGGAAGCGGATTATGCATGAAGCTTCATTTTTTTTTATTCCTCTTGTCTATAAGGGTGAGATCCATCTAGGGTAAAATATTATTAAAGTCCGATATCGTTTCTCGGATGTGTTCAGAAATGTGATGGAACCTCAATGTCCTACATTTTAGGTTTCATTTCTGCTTAAACTAATTGTCTAGCACAGGCCGCGATACTGATCACGTGATTATTTTCTTCCAAATAGAAGAATCAGCCAGTGCAAATTTTCCGTCATTTAAACAGGCAACAGCTGCGATACTCTTTTCCAGATCCACTCAGTCAGAAAGCCTCCTGTTAGACCACACACTGATTTCTTTTGCAAATATACTATACTGTAGATCAGCTTTGCATGGTAACTCTCAAAACAAGCCATGACAAGCGCAGAGAATAAGGAAGCCAAAACAGACATGCTTGTTTTATCGCGACGGATCTGCTTGGCATTTGTTTTGTACTGATTCCCAAAGTAATTTAAATTCTTTCGGTCTTCTGATTAATTGACGGCTTATCGTCGCTAGATTCCCCCCACCTCAGCTGCCGACAATGGCACTGAGAACAGAATGATTGAACTCATTTGATCGCACACAACTATGGGCAAAGTTGAGAAACCATTTTGGTAAGCAGAAGCTAAATTAAATACGAAAATAAAATATAAAACTTAAACTGAGAGTAAAATATATGAATACTAAATGGAAATATATCCATAAAATAGAAACTAATAAAAACAAATAAAACCACACTGAAAACTAATATGGATTACAAATGAAAAATGATAATATAATGAACACATAATAATAATAATAAATGAAAACATCAAAACTGTAATAGCACAAACTACAAGAGATAAGAGAAATACGACAAAGAAAAGCAATAGTTACATAAATAAAAAAATAAAAAATGTAGCATTCTCTGAAATTCCCAACCGTTTTCCTGCCATGGCACACATTCCATAAGGTGGCGTTTTTTAAAAGATGTGTCCTAAATCACGGTTCCACTCCCAGCATGCTTTTCACTACCAGGAATTTACAGTCCTATAGCTACAGGATCACTGCAATGTAAATGGCAGTGTTCAGGAGGTCAGTGTTCACAATAATCTTCTGCCTCCCAGCCAGATGTGATTTGGCCTTTTGTGGGTTCTCTAGGTCCCAAAAGCATCCATGGCATGTATTGTATGTCACGGTGTGATTGTGGACTGTGTCCGCGATGTCGGCCACATGGAGAGTTTGCCGACGTCTCTGCGTTAAAGCACTTTGCCAGACTGCTCTCAGCCAAGACCAAACCAGCAAGATGCTTCCTTAGGTCACCTACATAACCAAACAAATATTGTCGAGAGTGAAGCACAGAGGAGTGACGAGGGAACCGGCATGGAGGCTTGAGAACGAAGGTGAGGAAACAGTACGGAAACATAAAGGAACGTATCGTCTCGACACGGCAGCCCAGCCCTCCAGGCCTCCTGTACCGTCTGCGGCTTTCTGTGTGATTTTGCAGAATTGTTTTGTCATTTCATTCGATTTTCTGAGACTCTCTCGTAGAAACTCTCTATGGAACTTCTTCTTGAAATGTGACATTAACGCCATTAAAACGCTGTTAGGAAAATAGCGACGGCGTGATCTAGGAAAGGATGACGTTTAGTGGGGGCGCTGGCCAAGGGTGGCTCTTCCGAAATATCAGCACAGTCGGAACAGTTTGTTTCAGTTAATCGCACTGGGAGTTTTTTGGGGATGAAGATCAGTGCAGTGCTTGAATTTATGCCGAACTTTGAGAAGCCCTGGATTTGAACCTGCTTTGGCAAAAACACTGCTTACAAAAACAGATCAGGGCTGAACTGACATTTTCAGAGCTAAAGCATGAGAAAATACCTGTTTGATTAGAAGAATCCAGATGATGCTAAAATGTATTTGACTGGGGAGAGTTTAAAATGGATATTCTTTAGCAGCAAGTTAACACAGCTTTAATCAACCATACTGAGGGCTTCTCGCAGCTAAACGTGTTTGCAATGTGTTTCACCACTAAAATACACAACAAGAAAACATTTTCACATGAATTTGGTCAGACCCATGTTCGATAATGATGCTATGTTACAGGTTGGCACAGCTATAAACACCTTTCCTGGTTTTCTTAATGATTATTTATTTTTATCATTATTGCTGTATTGAGTTATAAACAATATACCCCAACTTTGCCACTAATGCCAGCTGATGAAAACTAGGAAAAAAAATCCTGTTTTTTTCCTGTTCTGGTTATGTCCTAAACAATGGGTAGGGCTGCGTGGGCCTGCTGAAATTTCAGCAAAACTCACATTACATTCAGCAATACATGCTTTTACCTAACAGGCATAATTAAGAATCCCTGTCATCATGACTTAAGGAATGGCCTAGTTGATGTGATTTCATAATAAGCAGCAATAATGGCTGGTCTGTGTTTACTGTTTAGGGGGCAGGGGGTGGGCCTGGTATTTATCTGCCCCCCGGGCCTCTGACAAACTGGTGCCAGCCCCGGACATATGGTGGTGACAGCACCGGATCATGAAGACGCTTTTCATCAGCGGGACGCGGGAAGCTTGGCGGGATAAAGGGTGGCGTGTCGGGAGTGAAACACGGCAGCAGATCTGGAGGAGTGCAGGAGAGGGTTGGGAGTCGGCTCGCGACGGGACGCAGCCCAAACCCAGGCGGCTGTGTGTCGGGAGCGAAACACGGCAGCAGATCTGGAGGAGACCAGGGCCGAGGCTCAGGAGGAGTGCAGGAGAGGGCTGGGAGTCGGCTCGCGACGGGAAGCAGCCCAAAGCACCTCAGAAGACTCAGTTACAGATTCTGCCAAGTGATCTCTCAGGGGAGTGGATTCTTATCTGATAGGGAATAGCAGATTTTAGTGATCTCTCAGGAGACTGGATTCTTAACTGATAGGCAATTGCAGATTTTATTAGCAGTTGTATCACTTTGATCAACTTGGGGAAAGAAAATATTAATGCCATAATACTGCAAAACTTCAGGGCTGCATTGGATTAATGATACATTTACAGACATATAGACATATCGAGATCAAACGCGAAGCATCTGTTCGGCTCGAGATGTAACATATTCAAAGCTATGGAATAACAATGTTATAAGCAAACTGAGTCCCTGGGGCAAACTGGACACTGGTCAGTTAACACGAGAAAGTAACTGGGATAATTCTGCCAACACTGTCCTCGCAGTAATTTTCAGAGCATTTTGCCCAGGCTGCACTGATCACCCTGTTGTTTGTATTCATGGGTAGGGGTTAGGGCCTTGATTCCTGCTTCCTGTAAGACTGGAAGGGGCACCGTAATGTTGCATTCTGGGTATGAGGGATTCCCCGCTGCGATCAGGTTGGCCAGTACTAATCCAGTACTGCGAAGGAGGACACTCATTTGGTTATTCTCCCCCCGGAGTGACGGGTGACAATTTGAGGGATCAGCATCTTATTTTCTCGGTGAATTGGTAGCGTGGTGGTGCACCAGACCAGATGATCACTCACGGAAAAGTAAAATTTCCATAAGTGATGTTGAATGAGCCAGTAGCCATAGCATAGGTACTGCATTCAGGTGGTTCATCAGCTGTCAAAGTGTAAGTCAGCCAGGGGACGCTTCAGATGCGGTATATACAGTAGGGGTAACGCTATGGGGACATTTACTGGAAGCAGAACTTCAGCTAGAACCATTCCAGAAGCTGAGTGTGAAACATACTGTACAGTAGATGACAGGGCTGCAGGATCTTCACTGTGCAAACAGCATCTCCAGGCAGCTTCTACGGTTGACCTTCACCCCACCCTGAGGTGCTTCCCCATCAGCATCGATGGTGTGCGCTCTCTGAATTCAGAAAACACCATGATCAGCAGATCCTCCAAGAAGCTGAAGACCACTCCCATATGCATGCGATCCTGTAGTGCACTCGATTTTTTTTTTTTTTTTACATTCAAAATAATAATAAAATTCAAAAAAGAAACAAGATGAATAAATAAATCATAACCCAAAGTCTTTTATGTTCTATTTAGCATTATTAGCATACATTCTTCATGCCCTGCAATCATCCAGACATAAACACCAAAGCATTAAAGGATGATGCTTACGGTTTTAAGCACCTTGCTGTAATACAGGGGCTGGCTGTGTGAGAGACGAATTTCAGAACCACAGACAGACTGTGTCCCTCATTAAGGAGTCGGGAGTCGGGCCTGACACTGAGTCTGATCTACACCCTATTGCTGCGGTACTTTCACCAGGCGTCTCCGGGCAGGGAGGCCCGTAAGGAATGGGGCCTAGGATCATGGGGCTTGTCTGATTTCACATTTTCACAGTATGGACCACGTGTTGTGGCTGCTGGCCAGAGAGGCTGGCGCGGGGGGGGCGTATGGTAGGGGTCCAGTGAATGGCGATTGCTCAGTGAGTGTGGGGACATCACACTGGTATCCGTGCACCTTCCGAATGAAGATATGAGATTGTGATTTTCTGTACACTAGCTTCACATTAATAATGCATTTATAGAACGTTCATAAGCAGCATGTGACTGTACCTTAGCATGTCTTAAAACAGGGCTTGGCAACCCATGGCTCTCTCATCCCTCTCATGCGGCTCCCTGTGGCTTTTGAAAATAATTAATGAGTATTTAATTAAAATGTATTTTATTTTGTTCGTTTTTAAAATGTCATTCTAAATTTGAAGATTATGGCGATCTGGTAACATCTAAATTAAACGCGTTAAAAAATTTTCTCTCCACAAACACTTCCGTTGTGTTGTGGCTATTTGCAGTGCAATTTAGAAGTTGCGTGTGTTTTCTGTATTTGCAGCGCAATTTAGAAGTTGCGTGTGTTTTCTGTATTTGCAGCGCGTTTTAGAAGTTGCGTGTGTTTTCTGTATTTGCAGCGCGTTTTAGAAGTTGCGTGTGTTTTCTGTATTTGCAGCGCGTT
>JAODKM010000032.1:20265027-20275994 GCA_026780845.1 Petrocephalus sullivani
GGTTTTTCAGCGGATGTGACGTCACTCCGCGCGCCGAGCTCCTATTTTCGAGAGTAAAAGGAACGCACGATATGACATACAGTGTGACTGGCTAGGGAAAGAAGCATCAATGGATTGACTCTAACCTATGCTTTCACAGTCAGTCAAGATCCTACTTTGATTTTCAAGGTTGTTTAAGGTTAAACAAAATTATGGATGAAAAGCAAACATTTGGAAATGTACTAGCCAACATGATCAAAAACAAATTACCCAGCTTTATCCAGCACTTAAAACATAATTGAACTATCACTGAAGCAGGCTGTCTTTCATCAAACTGAGATCAATAATTCCTTGGAGAGGGCCCAGTAAATTATCCCGGAGATCAAGTTGTAAACTCCACTGTGATGATTTGGGAGAGAGAAACCGCGGGAGGACAAAGGCCTTGCAGATAATGAAAAACCTTGTCCGGCCCTCACATAATATCATTCCCGGGCATCTAATCATCCACGGGTGCGGGTCGGACAACGCAGAAATGGGGGAGAGGCTGCTTGTGTCTTTCAGAGATTGTTATAAAGTTCAGCCGTTGATTGAGACGGCTCCCTTGTGGTTAGAGCAGCTAATAGCCGCTGTTCTCAGATAAACATGGAGCGCAGGCTAAATTTAAGACATAATGAAAGAATGCACGGAATTTAAAAATATCAGACAAGATGTCTATAGGATTTGGTACCTTAGTATAATATAATGATATCATCGATATGCATCATCTTTAATCCTTCTTCTCTGAATTATTCTATGTATTATATGTAACCATGCACCAGCATAATTTCTGCTTTCTTGAAAAGCGGCTGTTCTATGACACTGGGAATGAGATGATCCATCCATCCATCCATTTTTTTTACTCTGCATGTATTTACCTCACTTGTGTGCTGCTTTTGACAAAAGTGTCAGCCAAATTTGTAATTTTACTGTGTATGTAACTGTTATCTGCATTTAACCCAGGTGACACAGTACTGGGCAGCTATTGCAGCACCCAGGGAGCAGTGCTTGAGGGCAGTACCTTGTTTAGGGCACCTCAGGGGTACTTGCGGGTCAGAGACTCAAACCACCAACCTTTCAATTACACAGTCACACCCCTAACCCCATTATGCCACCACTGCCCATAGTGTGCGGGTGTGTTCCGGTCACACGGTGGCAAATTAGTTATTTCTGAGCCACACATTAGAAAAGGATTTCCCTATGCGGGGGAGCATGACAGAGATGGAGGTCACCACTGAAGGTTTCCGTTTCACCGCCAACGCGGGGGTGTCACGCTGCCCCCAGATTCCCCCGCCACAGCGGCCGGTGTCCCAGTGCTGACGGCCCATCTCGCTTTCAACATGCCATCGAGGGAAGAACACAACGGAAAAACTTTGACGTTGCCTCTCGTCAGAAATACTTTCCTTGTCACCTCCTTCATTTAAATGCAGTAACAGCTGTTAGAATTTATCCAGGAGTCGGCGAGCAATATTTTATTTAACACCCACTGGAACATCAAAGGCTAAACGGCTTTCTGCCTTGCTCATTTAGGCTGTAAAAAAAAAAAAAAAAAAGACAACTTTCAGCCGTGTTCTGCTAGTTAGCTCAGTGCTAAGCGGTAATTTAGTGTTACCTTGAGAGGAAATCGCGCTAAGTCAGGCTGCGTGGAGAGGAGTGAGGCCGTGTGCGGGAAGTGCTGCTCTTAGTTTAATCTCAGTGGAAAGATAGATGGGTGGATTTGAATCGTGCAATAATAGGAGGAAACGGCGAGCCTGGAAGTTACACTTAATTAATTCAATTAATTTGTAGCTCCCTAAAAGATAAACGCAAAGTCGTAAGGAGTTTGCACAAAACAGCCTACGTTGCGCCGGGGGCGGACGAGTCAGGTGACCCGGGTTATTCATTGCGATTGGTTCCACCTGTCACTCCTTCTCCCACATTTGTATAAATTGGCCACGCCTTCTCCCGGTAACCACGCCACCTCCTTCCCTGCAATCATGCCCCCCCCCCCATCAGCATATCACTCCTGCCTGTGTTAATTTACATTTCGTGTGCCCCCAGCTCCAGCTTTTGGTGTTTCAATTTGTGTGGCGTTAGCTCGCAGCCTAGGAAGCCCCCTTTGGAAAGTACCATCTTACGCTGCCCCTGAGTGAAAGCTTTACTTGATGAGACACATCCACGGTGGAGTGTAAATGCGATAAATGTGACCCGAGCCCTTTTCCTCACTTTTTTTTCGGTATAATTACAGCAAAATAAAATCAGCAGCAGAACTCATAGCTTCCACGTTACCACATTCATAACTCAGCATTGCGGGAGACTGTTCTGTTGTCAGATAATACCATAATAACAATACATATCTGCCTTTGTGATAAGAATGTTATAGTGGCTTCCTACTTTTGCCATTGAATTCGTCTTCATTTCTCAGTTAATTTGCTACTAATTGTATACATTATTCAGCGGCATGTGTTGCTACTCAGACCGCTCATATATACAGGCTCGTACCGCCAGGGTTTAATGAAAGCTTTGGAGGTGAATAGATCGATGCAGATTTTTTTGCATAATTTACCTTTCTGGCTCAGAATTACCATTTTTGCACGTTGAGTTATTGGACTTTCTGGTTGCAGACCGACCTTTCTGCATAATGCCCTTGGGTAATGAATTTAAGTTGTACATGATAGTAATAGAAAATATATATTCTGCTAAACAAATCTGATGCTTTATGGGCATGTTAAATGCAGACAGAACTGAGTAAATGACTATTTTATAATAAGAGAATACTTAGTGAAGAAGCAGTCCGTCGGCAGTGTATGTGTATGTGTATCTCGTCAAACGGGCGTCTCCTTGTGCTAGCTGCATATGGCGCTTGCTCGGCTCGAGGCTTCCAGTGGCATCTCCGTCTGTTGGGAGTCATGATCTCTGTGCTGATTGGACGGCCCATGTGTCCGTCACAGGCACCCTGACGAACAGGAGGGTCGTTTCCTCTCTTCTGACTGACAACATCTGTCACCAGCACGCTTGCTGGTCTCACAGTGCGGGCCGACCGCGGAGCGCCGGGCACCGGGAAGGGGGATGTAGCCGACTCAAATGGCAGCAGTTAGCACCGCGCTCTCGCAAATGGGAACCCTGGGAAAGTGCTTTAACCTTCTCAACAGAGCTGGCTCCATTTCCCCATCGTTATCGCTTTTTAAGACAGACTCCAAGGCGAGTTAGCTTTCAAGTAACCTAGTTCTGATGATTATAGCACTATAGTAAGTATTTTTCTTTTTAAAGTAAACACTTTCCTCAGATTATCTAGAGTAGTGGAGTGGAAGCAGGTTTAACAGCAGGAGAGGTCAATCGCATCTGCAAAGGGCCAGTGAGCACGCAGGTTTCTTGAGTAACCTTTACGTCAGCCACTCAAATGCAGGTGTGAGGGCTCTTCAGCCAATCAGACCTCTAATTAGGAACACATGACGGCCCTTGCTGTTTTAGAGGGTGGTTAGCAGACCGGGTTTTAAGGTCCCTCAGATCAGCAAGGGCACAGCATTACACTGGTGGTCACATTCAGGGGGTCGGCGGTCTCACTTATCTATTTATTTATCTATTTATCTATTTATTTATATATAACCAGCACGGACAGGGAGGAGGCTTTACCGAAGCCTCGATGGCTACAGTTACTGAGCAGTCTATTAGAAGCAGCATTGGTGGTGACTCCCTGTGCGAGCAGACAGCCTGCTTTCGTCTGGGTCAGAACGCCCGCCGTACCACTGAGCAGAGGAGCAGGACAGACCCAGAAGGAGAAGAAGAGAAGCTGGCAAAAGGCCCAGAAAAAAAAAAAAAAGCATGACTTGTAAAACTCCTCCTCTTTTCTACGGTTTTATTTCGGCCCAGCAGTACTATGCCACTTTAAATGCAATAGTCTGTCACTGGGTATTCAAGAATACAAAGAAAGTCTTCAAACAGACTGACAAAATAATTATGATAAATGAATAAAAATTCAAATGAAAAATCAGGAACGACTAAATTCTGCAAATTTGAGAGATGGATTAAAAAATGAATACTAGGATAATCAAATCTAATTCAATGTATGTGAAGTTACTTCTAACCATTACTTATATGCAAAAAAAATAAGAAAAAGTTTAGTTAATCAGAAAAGTTTATCAAAGTCAGTAAGGCCCTTCCTGTACAATTTAATAATGCCGAGCATCAGTTTACAACATTTAATCAAATAATTATTGATATATCAAATACTATAAATCATCTTTTATAACTACCAGTACTGTATGTGTCTGCACTCTTCTGTGCATTTAGTCCATTATCTTAAGCATATTGTACTTTTACTATTTACTTGCCACAAAATAAAAAAAAAGTTGCACATATAATGGAGTTTATTTCGTATGTTTAGAAATATATTATACCCTGCAGAGGGTCAGAAAACAGTAACATGAACAAAGAGTAACGGAGAACAGAAGCGTCAGACAATGAAGATCACGGGAACAGCAAATGACGCAGGTCTGCGATGGCACAGGACTGGATGCTGCATATTTCATCCCCCAGGAAACAGGCCAGGGCCCAGATTCCTGTAAATACGCTACAGCAGACACTCCTCTCGCAGATGGGGCGAAGCCAGATCAAAGACAAGCCCTGTGACTGGGTGAGGAGCATGGGAGGGGACTGTGTGTGTAATGAGCTGCTGCATTCATATGAGAGTAGCTTGGATGTGATTGGTCGCAAGGTACCCATGTGACTGCATGCAGCAAGGGGCAGAGAACTGTGTTTATTTGGGTACAGTGGTTTTTGTACGGGTAACTAGGTAAATGGGAAGGAGCAGGACAGAGGTACAGAGAATCCAGAAAGCTTACAAAGCCAAAAGCCAGGTTTTGTGCTCCTAACTGGTTCAGATTACTGGGGTCCATTGTGACCCTTTCTATGACCCTTTTAGGTGTCCTGTTGTGTCTCTTTGATCGGACACATCTAACAGTCCCCTTCTAATATGATATGCACTCTGCATTGCAGAGTCTAGCAGATATACAAGACTGTCTATTGAGTACAAAATACAAAAAAAAAGAAATAAATAAAATGGAGAAAAAGTCTTACCAAGCAGGACTACGCAGTAATTTCCTGATCTCTCAAAATCCATTATTTTAAATCAACTCTGCAGTGACAAGATTGAATTATACAGTCAATATTGCCCAGCTGCCGCTGGTCGCTGGCACATTTTGTGATATGAAAACCTTTTGTGACCCATTTATTTTGCTTTCAGAAGACAATTGTATCAGTCGGGCCTGAGCAGTCATTACTGGGGAAATGCAGTGTATGCCCTCTACACCGCATATCTCTCCGTCGACAAAATCACTTCTTTGGCATCTTCTGATGACCCCATTTGTTAAAAAATAATACATACATAATTTACCTGGTGTCTACAAAAGATGTTGAACAAATTATTTAGGAAGGGCTGAATTTATAACTTACACTGTGTTTGGTTACAGTAAACAGCGCTTCATTACAGAGACATTACAGTAAAATTGCTACATTGTAATTTTACTGTAGCAGCCCATCTGTTTGCAGCTGGAGGTTGATCGTGTCCTGGGTAAATGTCAGCATCATCATCTGAACAGTTTCAAGCCTTATCGAAAACACTGCGCTGGATGTGCTCTGAGGTCAGGGCAGCTTGCTGTATCTGTGCCACGGAGTGCCCTGAAATGACAATGCCTTGTTCAGCACTGATTGGCATTGCTCACAATACCTTATATTAAAAGAAAGTAGTTGCTTACAAATGTTGTGATGATCAAGAATAAATCACCCCTGAAGATCTGAACTGTGTGACACAACCCAATGAAATATATCTAATTCAAATCTGTTATGCAGATTATGTAGTGTCCTAGCAGTGTCATTATACAGTACAGTGTGTAAACCATGAGAGGAAACACCTGGTTAAAATATGGGGATTATTTATTTGAATATATATATTTGGACCCTTGCTTGAGTCTTTGTAAAATGTAAGGCTTTTGTAAAAGATTATAATTCATTAACTGCCATGAATTGGCATTACAACCAGGTTGTTCCCTGCCTAGTGCCCTGCGTGTCGAGATCGCTGTGACTCTGAACTACACTTCTATAATTAATGTAGCAATTTAAGTAAGAAATGCTGGGCCATTAAAAAAGAAGAGAAAAAAAAAACTCCCATTGGATTCTGATGCACGGTTCTCCTTACAGTTAAAAGCCATTACATTACCATTTAAAAATAAGCTGTGAATGGAATAAAAAAAAATCCTAGTAGATTGTTCTATCTACTAGGATTTCTTTTTTATTAGGAAGAGAGGAAGAATATTAATGTTGCAGCAAATGACCTGCAAGCTCACCACCATTGGTTACACGTATCGGTGTGGCATGATTAGCAACCTTGCAGGTAAAGTACCCCAAAAAATGGATGAAAGATAAGCTGGGAAAAGACTTTAACCTAAATATAAAATCTTCGCATTGGCCTAAATCTTCGCTTCCTTGTAGGAAATGTTAAAGAAGGTACTAGAAAAAAACCAAGGATCAGGTAAGAAGAATGATACCAGCGAGAGGCTGAGAGGGAGAGAGGCAGAGTCTTGTAACACAGACAGAGTCCCGGAACTGTGGCAGAGTTCCAGAACTGAGACAGAATACCACACCTGTGATAGAGCTGAGGACAAGGGTGAGATGTGTCCGCTGATAAAAATGGGTGTGATGTGTCTGATAATTAAGGCAGAGTACCAGAACTGAAGCATAGTCCTGAAACTGGTGGCAGAGCTGATGACCCAGGCGTCATGTGATGTGTCTGCTGAGGACACGCACAAAAAAGCAAAAGTGGTCAGGTGCACCTGCCACAGGACAAGACGACAGAGGGGAGTGTGCCAAGCTGAAAGGCATCCCTGGAATGCAGTGAGCCCACACTGATGTGAATCAGCACACTGCACAGCACCAGACCTACTGCGTTTAGGTTAATTTTAGGCAGTAGTGGGCAGGGCTCTGCTAATCCGCTAATTAGCTAAGCTAATTTCTTCATTAGTGGATTAGTGTTTGATAAAGGTTAACGGACCCATTTCTTTTTTGCATGTAAAGTGAATAATGCTTAACAGTGAGAAACATTTGTAAACCCTAAAATCATACACATTTGTTCGTGTCTGTTGTGAGCATGTCAGCAACAGCCAATCTGGCACTACCTTAAATCTGTTATCAATTAATTACGTCAAACATGTGATAACTTGTCAGATTTAAGGTTGTGATGAGCTAAATGTAAATAGGCAAAGATAAAGTCCATTTAAGCTGGGGTACCCAGAGACTATCAGGTCAGGTCAGGTTGGGGAGAAGTGCGTTGCCACACCCACTACACAACGAAACATCTCCAGAAATGGCCATCCATCTGCTGTCCCCTCGGCCTGGACCAGCCACTCAGATCCTCAGAAAGGAGGATCCTGCAAGCCGGGACATCCTCAGGGAGTCGCTTCACATGGCCGTAGTGTCTCAGCTGGCGCTCCCTCACAATGCAGGTAATGTGCCTCGTTCGGGACTCCCTGAGCCTCTGGAGCAACCCTCACAATGCAGGTAATGTGCCGCATTCGGGACTCCTTGAGCCTCTGGCGCTCCCTTACAATGCAGGTAATGTGCCGCATTCGGGACTCCCTGAGCCTCCGGCGCTCCCTCACAATGCAGGTAATGTGCTGCATTCTGGACTCCCTGAGCCTCCGGCGCTCCCTCACAATGCAGGTAATGTGCCTCGTTCGGGACTCCCTGAGCCTCTGGCGCTCCCTCACAATGCAGGTAATGTGCCGCATTCGGGACTCCCTGAGCCTCTGGCGCTCCCTCACAATGCAGGTAATGTGCCGCATTCTGGACTCCCTGAGCCTCCGGCGCTCCCTCACAATGCAGGTAATGTGCCGCATTCGGGACTCCCTGAGCCTCTGGCGCTCCCTCACAATGCAGGTAATGTGCCTCGTTCGGGACTCCCTGAGCACCTGGTGCTCCCTCACAATGCAGGTAATGTGCCTCATTTGGGACTCCTTGAGCAACCGATCGTTCAACACAAAGTCAGACCAATGGTACCCAAGGATTCTTCAAAGATACACAGTACTGAAGGAATCCAGTCTTCATCTCAGGTCATTGAATAGTGTCCCTGTCTTGCAGCCATACAGGAAAAACAGGGAGCACCAAAACTCTATAGACTTGGACCTTTGTGCTCTTCCAGAGATATTGGGAGTGCCACACATCCCTTTCCAGCGACATCATGACTCCCCAAGCTCTCCAGATTTGTCTACTGACTTCATAGGAAGAGTCACCAGAGATATGAATGTTGCTGCAAAGGTAAGTGAGCCTCTCAACACAGTTGACACTCTCCCCACAAACAGACACACTGCTGATGGCTGTGCCTAAGAGGTTATTAAAGGCCTGGATCTTATGTTATAACCAGGACACTCGCAAGCCCAGACACTCAGACTCCTCGCTTAGTCTCTCAATATCCCCAATCAGAGCCTCTATTCACTCAGTGAAGATCACAGCATCGTCAGCGAAGTCAAGATCAGTAAACCTTTCCTCACCAACTGAAGCCCCGCGGCTGCTGGACCCCACAACCCTACCCAACACCCAGTCAATGCAAGCATTGAAAAGAGTAGGAGCAAGAACAGATCCCTAATGGGCCCCAGTATCAACTGGGAAGAATGCAGAGGTTCAGCACTCACAGTACCAGTGTACAGGCCAGCCATGATATCCAGCAACCTGGGGTGGATCCTGCAACGTCTCAGGATGTCCCACAAGGCAACTTGATCAACTAAGTCAAACACTTTATGAAAATCAACATAAGCTGCAAAGAAGCTCTGATGAAATTTGCACTTGCTCTCAATGAGGACCCTCAGTGCCAGGATGTGGTCAATGGTAGACTTCTTTAGCGTAAAGTCAGACTGCTCCGGGCATTGGTAGGCAAGCAAGTATTCACAGATCCTATTAAGGATGACTGTAGCAAGGACTTTACCCAGCACAGAGAGCAGTGTTATCCCCCTGTAATTGCTGTAATCCAGGCGATCACCCTTCTCTTTCCAGACAGGGACAACAAGTCAGTTGGGATTATTCCCATCTCACGAATGGAAGCAGTAATTGTTTGCAATGGAAAGAGGACAGCCTTACCACCAGCCTGGAGGAATTCACCCCGGATATCACAGATCCCCAGGGCCTTGAACCTGAAGGGTCTTATCATGGAAGGTCTCCCACGTCACATTTGAGTCAGCAGTTGTACCCAAGTCTACTAGTTCTTCACCCAAACTGCGGGATCTTGGAGTCTGGCCAAGTACAGCCTCATTCTCTTAGTAGGTGGAAACCTACTGAGCCTAAGCTGAATCTTCAAATTAGCAACATGTCTGTGGTCTGACTTCAAAAACTGGGACCTTCTGTAGATTCTGTAGTTCTGCAGGAGCCTCCAGCTTTTGGCCATAAAGATGTACTCCTTTGCTGCACCACCAATATTGGAGTCTCAAGTCCAATGGTGTGGCTCAGGGCATTGGAACCAGGATCCAGCAACTTTCAACTCTTGACCTTTTGCAAAGTCAAGGAACATGAAGCCACTTTCACCCCGGTCACCAAACCCATGGGGACCAACACAATCCTCATAGCCAGCCCTGTCTGTGCCAGTGGTCGCACTGAACTCACCCCTGACTAGGAGTGTCAGGTCATGAGCACCCATCAACCACCAAGCAGAGTTGTGAGTAAAATGTTTCCCTTGTCAAGACATCACTCACCACAATCAGAGCATACACTAAGACACCAGACAAGACAGCTAAAGAGTGCCTTTGTCACGGCCTAAACAGAACCAGTAGACGGGAGCCGGAGTCGGGGCAACCAAAACAGAGCTTTATTATGCTCAGGGGAGCAAACGGGAGAAAAATAGGCCACTCAGGGCCAAAACATGGGAGCTCAGGTTCAGGGGAAAAACGGGCAAACACAGGGGTGACATTAATGACCAGACTAGGGAGCACAGGACTGTTAGGCACTCTTATACAAACAGATGCAGGTGTGGGTCGGTAGCCACCCTGGGGAGAGACTGGGAGGGGTAGGGAAGCAGGGCATGACAGTGCCCCCTCCCCGAATGCATGTCCTCTGGACATGCAGAAATTCCCAAGGGGGGCACCCAGGGACAAAACAGGGCAAGGTCACGCAGGGTCACAGGACAAGACAGGCGAACAGACAGGACATGGAACAGGCAGGGGCTGGGCCAGGGACACAAGGACAGCAGGACGGGCACGTGAGGTCAGGACACAGGGCAAAGCCAGGCACGAAGGACACGGGCAAACAGCAGACAGGTAGACTCTGGGAATGGATGACCTGGGGGAGACAAAGCATAAATGAAAAAAACTACACCACAGCACCTAGGACACGATAACCAAAACAGGACAGGGACCCATACAACGGGGAAACAAAGTAAAAAAAAACGGGAGGACAGACACGGGTAAGCTGAGGCCGGTGACAGAGCCAAGCGGACTGATGGACTAGGGGAAACTGGGCGTGGACGGCGCCTCTGCAGGCAGACGGGGGACGGCGGGGAGCTCAACTGGGACAGAACGCTGACCGAGGAGCGGTAGCAGTATTGGGGCAGGGTACAGCGGTTGCAGCAGAGTCACCTGGGCTGTGCGCAACGGCCAGCTCAATCCCCTGCTTCAACCTCCTGTTGTGGAGTTAAGGAGATGGACGCTGACGCGGTACTGTGGTAAACATATTGCTCCTTTATTATAACACGCCAAAGGTAAACCGGCGGTGCCCAGGGCTTGATCCAACGTCGTATCCGAAAACCCAGGTGGGGAGGTGGCGAGACGATCGTTGGTACCGATGCGGGAGAGGCGAAGAGCGTGGTCGTGGATCCAGGCAGTGGTCGGGCGATCAGCGTCGGTCCGGAAACGGGAAACTGGTTGACAGGACGTGGGATCTCGGGGAATCCCTATCGATCGGAACCCCCAGAGGGGCGTGGCTGTGTCGATGACGTGGAT
>JAODKM010000032.1:20288136-20298169 GCA_026780845.1 Petrocephalus sullivani
CGTTAATATATTTAATCAGATTAATCACGACGCTGGATTAATCCACGTTAACGCGTCAATTTTGACAGCCCTAATATATATATATAGTATACATTTACTATATATATATAGTAAATATGTATAGCATATATAACATGAACAAACATGCATAGTGTCACGTTGAGCCCCGCCTGAGGGCAAAACAGGGGAAGAAGCAAGAAGGGCGGGGCTGAACGTGACACATAGCATATATAACACATATACAGTAAATATGCATAGCATATATAACATTAATTAACATGTATAGCATATATAATAGATATACAGTAAAAATGCATGGCATATATAATGCATATACAGCAAAAATACATGGCATATATAATGTATATGAACATGTATAGCATATATAACACATATATGGTAAATATGCATAGCATATATAACATGTATGAAACTGCATAGCAAATATAACACATACAGTACATATGCATAGCATATATAACGTGAATGAAAATTCATAGTAAATATGATGTGTTTGAACATGCATAGCATATATAACACAAATAAACATGTGTGGCATACGTAACACATGGCCAATGTATATGATTCTGGATAAATGAACAGGTGATTGACAATGTAAAGTGATGCAGTGACATGGGGGGGGGGGGGGTAATTGCACTGCATAAATAAATCAGATGGATGTGGACCTGGGCTTTCTGGTGGGGGCGGAGGCAGCAGCACTGTGACACTCGCAGGGGCCGCGTCTCTGACGAGGGAGGCAGCTCGGCTTCCAGGAGGCATCCCGCAGGAGAGGCATCGAGCAGATGGTGGCCTAGGTGGGCGCGCTGGATGGCGCGCTGCTGCGAGTTCACCCACCGCCGCGTTTGCTTTGTAGTCGCAGAGATGTGCTTTTCCCGGAGATTACGGTCCCCAGGAGCTAGCGGAGCTGCTCCGATGCCGCGTGTTTGATTGCCGAGGAAAGGCAGGCTCTCCGATATCGTTTCATCTCTGCCTTACAATCATACATGTATCTACCTCGCAAAAGCTAATCCAGAACAAGTCAGGAGGTCGTCCAGGAAAGGATACGCACCATGACTAACACGGGGATGCTAATTCATCTGACTGTGTGGTTTTAGATTAGGGGAGGAAGCCATTGGCAAACCATGCAGTGTGCAAACCATGCAACATGCTAATTGCACGCACAGTGTGCAGGGTATGCATGTATAGACACCGCAAATATTACACTATATAGGAACTTGTTCCCTATCACATGGCACTGACCAAGTGACCTGTAACTGCCAGTCGCGTGTCATTAAAATACAATAGCTCCCTGAAATCCCATCCCATCCGTCCCTCTCTCTCTCACTAGCTCACATTAAGTTTGGACAAAAGAAGTGCTACATTTTCATCAAAGTTTGCCAAGTACTTGAACTCTGCGCATATGTGTTTACTATAAAACTTTATGCAACAAACAAATACTTTCTTTTCCACTGTTATGTGAAGCCGGCTTCCACTTCAAAAGCAGGAATATGCCAGACAAGTGACAAAGAGAAGCTTTAGAGCAGATGTGCTTTCAAATGTGTAGGCAAGAGATTTGACTGTTCAGGCAGTATAAAGGTTATGAACAAAGAAACATACTGACACACTTCTTTCATTTGTAGAACTATCATTAGGAATGGGAAGCCAGAGGGGTGGAGATGTCATCCTCGCAGGGATGCGTGCGATGGCCCTTAGCTAGCCTCACCCTCCATCTGCAGAGTGGGCTTGGCCATCCATACACAGGGAAAGCAGCCCATTCGCACCTCGGTTTGTTTGCTGACGCACAGGCTGTACTATTTTAAACGGCACCGAAGTGATCATTCTTTACAGATAAGCAATACGTCAGTCAAATGTTTACATGTGAAATGTGTTGTAGTGTCTAGATAAACTGACAATATACTGACATAAGATATGACAGGAGTATTATCTAAATATGCAGTCCACAAAAGTACAGCAAACTGACATTTAGGCTTAACAATGATCTTCTTCCTGATCTGCTAGACCTCTCCCCACTCCAGTACCTTGGCTCCGGTGCTCTTTAGGCGTTGAATATCCGATTCACGCATCTGAATGATCTATCCTTTTCCCCATACTTTAAGTCACCGACTTTGAAACCCCAGCAGGTTATTGTTATTGTTCCGTCGCTGTTTATGTTGACGCCGTCATTATCGCTAGCGTTCATGACTCTTTGGAGAACCCGACTTCCCGTGGCTGGTGTCCCGGTCCCGGGGGCGTCGGGGGTGTGCTGGGGCGTCAGTGAAAAGCAGAAGATTGCAGGAAGCGACGTCGCTTGGCTGGCCCTTGCGTGGGTTCCCGTCAAGTGGGTGCAACTGCCCTGCAGGGAGGCGTGACGCTGCCTACACCCAAACATACACACACCCACACACACCCATGCACATACACCCCCACACACACACGCACACACACACACACACACCCACGGACACACACACACCCAAACACACACGCTCACACACGCACACACACCCACGAAGACACACAATTGGTAAGAAAAAAAAACAGCTCATGCAGAATATAGGTTTGTCTCCCGCCAGGGCTGAGATATGCTTGTTGATTTGAGTTATTGCCAACATTGAGGAAATATATATGTGGGAAAAGGACAGAAAATTCATGAAATTCTCAGTTTATTGCCAGATTACAGTTCAGTCCTCTATCTTAATAGTTTGCCTTCAGTTCTAAATAACTAGCTGTTACAATTGAAAGTAATATCTTTTGGTGAAAGAGGCTTGCCACCATGTTGAAATGCTTTATTTAACACTGTCCAGCCATCTGTCTTCCATGTAGCCAGCATCCAAGGCTCTATGGAGCCTGACGCCTATCCCAAACTGCATGCTTTTGAACTTTGGGAGGAAGCTGTCAAAGCCAGAGGAAGCACACAGAAACAGGCTGGGACTCGAACCCACAACCCTGGAGGTATAAAGCCACAGTACTACCCTCTGCCACTCCCACCTAGCTGTGAGGAATCCCTGAAGAAACACATAAGCTGGTGAAACATGCAAATTCCGCACACATAGCAAAGGCAAACTCACCACTTCACCTTTAAAATTACTTTATGTGTTTTTTTTTTATTTTACTGCAGTATATGTAATAGATTACTACGGTCTAAGTTTTTTTTCCGAATTGTTAGAGTTCAATAAACAATTGCATCATTAATTGTCTGGGCATAGTTTCCCGTCTATCACCTTCTGTTGCGGTACGTGGGAAAATGTTAAAGGTATAAGATGGTATATATGTTATCACAAATAGCAGGACGTGGAAATGCAATAGATATTTCTGTTTCTGCACACGCCTGGTATAGGGGAACTCCACCAAATGGATAATATGGTGCTTTGTCTCAACCAATACTATCGTCCAGGCTATTTAACCATCGCAGTTCAAATTATTCACCTTTCTCAAATTTGTGCTAGCAGAATTTCTTCTGGAACCATCACTGTACAGAATCTTGACCTTAACCACTTTCCAGCTGGGTAATTCCATGCCCATCATGTGTTACGCAAATAGAAAAACTATGCTGAGCGTACAACACAGGGAAATAAGCCAGTTTATATTATATTGTTTGAAGGAGGCTCATGGCAATTTTAAGTCAGTATTTCGATCTGTCAATTACATTATAAAAGCACATTGCTGTACAGACACGCCTCACTTAATGTCCTGCCTGTTTAATGACTGCATGGAATTACGACCAGCTCTCTGACCAGTCAGTATTGGACATGCAGAACTTCGGTCGTGGAAACGGCAGCGCGGCGTCTCACCATTTAGCATCTCATCTCGCATCTCCCTCTCTCAATCTCAGTCTCGTTCCTGCAGCCGGTCAGTATTATAAAAACCACTCTCTGTATTTACAGTATGCAAACCTCAGTAATGTATATTCTCTCTGTCATTTTCTCTGTTCTGTTTATTACAGTATACTGTACACTACAGTATAAACATCTATAAATATACTAAAAATGTATAAATGGCACAAAGCTGACATTAAAACAAAAAGATGGTTGACACAAAGCCACTTCCAGTACAGTAGGCTTGTAATAATCAGTAAGGGGTGGATCCTCGCTTATCGAGGGCCCAACGCCTCTCCCAGCAGCAGCCACGCTAGCTGGTCCCCTGTACAAGCTCTTGACAGGTCCAGACCTGCTCAGCTTCATATGGATTATCTAGCTTGAACTGTAGGTGGCATAGCTGCAACCAATATCGCGGGCTCGGGGCAGACCAGCGGCGTAAAGAAGGAGGTGAGGATCTGCCTGCAGCTGCGAAACAAGGGATTTGTTAAACAGTGGAACATAACCGGGAGAGCACAAAATAAAAGACCATGAGGGGTGAGAAGCATGCAGGGGACAAAATGAGGAAACCACAGAATAAACACAACTACAGAACCCTGCAAAACAGAAGGAACAGGAGCGGGAAATAGAGCAGGGTAAAAAAAAGACACCCACATAGCAACATTCACACATTCTAACTCAAAGACCCACTACGGAAATGAACACAGGCTGGAACTTAAATACAAAGGAACACCCGGGCGAACAAGGAATATTGTGCAACTCATAATCGATTAACCAATCAAGCAGGGCACAGGAACAACGAGCAACAGATGAAACGACTACACTAACAAGCACACGGAAACTGGGAAGCCTAGGAAGACTGAAAACTAAGAAACGAAGCAAACGCAAGAATGACAAGAGACTAGAACCACCAGAATACACAGGAATGATAAAACATGACAGATGCTGGGCTACACAACCAAAAATATACAACCAAAAACTGGGAAACAATATTTGATAAATAAACACTCAAAAACAAAACCAATAAATGAACAGAACAGGATGTGGTCTTCACTTCAGGTAATCTGTTCCACAGTTTCTGTAAAAGCTCATCCATTGCAGGGTCTCGGGGTGCCTGGAGGCAGTCTCAGGTAGCAGAGGGCACAGGGTACAGTCCCTTTATTACAATTAAGTGACCACAATCCTCGTGTCCCTGAACTTAACGGGGGAAAGCAAGAAAACAAACTCGACAGAGGCTCAGGAGCACAACCCCGAAGGTGTACAACTAGAAATGGTATTTGAAGTAGCTCAGTGGAATGTTCCTTCAGATCCTCCTCTGGATAAAGACTGTGTCAGTCTCAGGAGTGAACACGAGCCCCCTGAAATGTGTAAGTGGGAATAAACAAGCAAACAGCTGTGTACTCACGCCAAGGGAACATTTGTTTCCAACTTGACTCATATCATTGCTTACCAGGTTTCACACTAACTCACTGTTCACTACAAGTGGCCCCGTGAGCTTCATAAACACATCCCATGAACATTTTAGTCAATCATCCAATCAAACCATGCTTAATACAGCACCTCCCTCAGGTGAGACCATGTTCAAATACGAATGGTAGGCATGTTAACAGGATCCTGAAGCTGATATCATGGGAAGCCTTTGTGCTTCTGTATGGTGGGAGGTACATCTTGGTGTTTCTTGAGCTGAGAAATAGCCATAATCTCACAATTGTGCAAATAGACCTGCTGCAGCTCCCATATAGACCCTGGTCTATCACAGCTTTGATCAATAATAACTTTGTGCAAAGGCTGATCTGCAGAGAATAGCAGGTGCTCGTTTGATCCTACGACCTCGCCCCAGACCACCCAGCTTCTCCGCAGTACAGCTGTCAGGCCTGCAGCATGGATGTCAGGCTGACTTCATGTAAGTCATGTAACTGCCAGAGAAACCATAAATGTTACATGCCTCACATTCCTGTGCGTCTGCGAAATACACTGCAAAACATGTAAAGCTCACAAAAGCTTCATTTTTACACACACATTTGCGTTTTTCATACAAAAGCAGCACAAAAATACACTAGTTATAGAGTATGGAACAAATGTAAATATTATTTTATCCATACATTTTATACAGATGTGCAGCCCCTTGACACAAGGCAAGGGACGCCCTGGACAGGATTCCAATCCATCACAGGACAGGAGGCAGGGGACACCCTGGACAGGATTCCAATCCATCACAGGACAGGAGGCAGGGGACACCCTGGACAGGATGCCAGTCCATCACAGGACAGGAGGCAGGGGACACCCTGGACAGGATGCCAGTCTGTCACAGGGCACGAGGCAGGGGACCCTGGACAGGATGCCAGTCTATCACAGGGCATAAGGCAGGGACACCCTGGATAGGATGCCAGTCCATCACAGGGCAAGAGGCAGGGGACACCCTGGACAGGATGCCATTCCTTCACAGGGCATAAGGCAGGGACACCCTGGACAGGATGCCAGTCCATCACAGGACAGGAGGCAGGGCACACCCTAAACAGGATGCCAGTCAATCACAGGACAGGAGGTAGGAGACACCCTGGACAGGATGCCAGTCTGTCAGAGGACAGGAGGCAGGGCACACCCTAAACAGGATGCCAGTCCATCACAGGACAGGAGGCAGGGCACACCCTAAACAGGATGCCAGTCTGTCACAGGGCACGAGGCAGGGGACCCTGGACAGAATGCTAGGCTATTACAGGGCACGAGGCAGGGGACACCCTGGACAGAATGCCATTCCTTCACAGGGCATAAGGCAGGGAACACCCTGGATAGGATGCCAGTTCATCACAGGGCACGAGGCAGGGGACACTCTGGACAGGATTCCAGTCTACCACAGGGCACGAGACAGGGGACACCCTGGACAGGATTCCAGTCTACCACAGGGTAAAAAATATTTTACGATATTTATTAATCATTGATACACATAGAAAAAATGAAGAACATTGCAGACACTTATATATATATAGCACACTATATATGGCCAATGAAATAAGATAATTCTTCCATCCAGTCATCCATCTTTCAACTGCTTATCCTGGCCAGGGTCACAAAGTGAGGGGGGGCTCTGTGAGGTAAAGAGGACACCCAGGAAGCAGTGCCAGTCCACCACAGGGCACACACACATCTTTCTGCTCATAAACACATTCAAAAATTATACAAGTCTCAAAATCACATGTACATGCATCAGCACGGATGAGCCTTAAGATAAGCCGTGTTTAATTGAAAAGTATTAAGTTATTAAGGAGGTCTGAGGATCCACCATTAACATTACGAGTGGCTGCAGTCTGACAGAGAACTCAGACAGCCCTGGCTGCTGGGACAGGCTTTGGGAAAACACTGGGAAACCGAAGCTAATCTCTCTGCTGCTTTAGCTACAGGTATTACATCCATCGTCACCCAATCATCAGCCACTCAGTCACTTCTAAGCCATTCTTCCAAGAAGGAGGAAGCCAGTTGTGAGATAAGTCCCCTAAACCATAATGGAGATCACATATCGAACGCCTGTTCGCCCACTGTGCCCCAACGCAGCTCCTTGTTAATGAGAGCTAATTAGCTAGCATGCTCGGATACTGAAAGGGCAGGGAGGCCGGCCAGTGGGCGGCAGGGGGGGGCCCAGGCGGCGGCATGCTTACGGCCGCAGCACTACGCCGGGATGCTGATACACGCGGCGGCGCAGGTTAGCGCGCCCTCGCATTATCTGCGGCGTCGGCTCCCGCAGCAGCACCCTCGGCTACCAAGGAAGGAAGCCTCTATTGCGATAGGGATGCCGCAACATGTTAGGGGGCTGGGGAGCAGATGGCAGATTAGCCTATAGTCACACGGGGGCCGGGAATGCCGCCAGGTTCCTTCATAATACAGAGTGCGAGCGGGGAGTTTTCAGAGTTTGGGGACTGGTGCCAGATGGAGGGGGACTGTCAGGAATGTCAGCGGAGGAAGGACGCGTGAAACTGTGGGGTTTGTGCGAATAAAGCAGGGCAGGGACGGCACTGATGGACCTCTGAGCCGAATATTAGCCAGTGACATTATGTTGGTAGATATATGACGCCTGAGGCTAAAATTCCATGAGAAACTGACGGGTCTGCAGGAATAAAACAGGTTGGGGCTCAGGGATGGTCTCAACCATCTACAATCTATAATTTTACCCATCATGAAGACATACTGATACATTCAGTGAATGTTGGTGTAGCACATTGTATAGGTAACCTTAACCGTTACATCGCCCCCAGAAGTACTGCACTGAAACCGTGCGACAAAATCTTTTGTTTCTTTCCCAGGAGAAATATTCAACATGGCACTAAAACAGTCAGGTAAGCAGTCAGGTTAATCTGCATTGTCACTGTTTTCATTGTTACAACTGGAGGCACAGCCAGAGTCTTGCGCACAGCTTCTGGTTTTCATGACATTTTAACATTTCTCTGAGTGCCAATATTGAAAACAAGCTAAATAATGTAGATGAGTATGTGTGAGCATGACACATATAGAAATACAGGCAGCGCGGCAGGCAGGTGTATTACCGTAATATTCAGCAGATTTGTTAGCCAACTTGCTGGCTAATATATACAAATACAATCTACATCACAACTTTCCCCAATATATCGCAGAGCCGTCATAAGAAATTCTATGTGAAAGTTTCAATGCGAAAAGTTTTTCCGAAAGCTGCAGAGGACACGCAGACCAAAGGTTTTTCCTTTTCATAAATGTATACGATCTATGTGCAGTGCTGGCTACAGCAGCAGCCTCTCACAGCGATCTTTGCATTTCGTTTCTCTCATATCTTTTTGCATCCCTCGCCAAGGGGACCAAAACATTTTAACTGTTTGTTCCAGCATGAAGGAGGACTACGCTCCTAACCCTGTGATGTGGAAGAGTCGGTGGTCTAAAGTTCTGAATACTGATTAATGAGGTTCTGATTACTGATTATTTAGGATAGGGCAGATGGGGAGGGGCCAACGCGCAAGGCCATTAAACATTCTATATTAAATAGTCAACTAATAGCCCACTGAACTCTATGACATAATATGAGGTGATAATTAGTGTGATCTGTTCACAACCGGAGGAGTTTTTTTGTTCGTTTATTTGTTTGTCTTTTTACTCTCCCATAAATCAGATTACTTCCACATATTTGAAATTTACAGTAAGTTCCTGAGCCTGGTAACTTAGTTACGGATGAAGCGTGGTCCGCAGAAGCGAAGCCGCAGTCAGTGATTGATGAGAGCGCGGCGGGCCAAGCTGCTTTCATATCCCAGACAAAAGGAATACAATTATTCAGCAAGTTGCACTGTATAAAAATAAATAAGGATTTATTCTGCACCCTGATCCATAGAGAGATAGGGAGCCTCTCTTTATATGTACGACAAGCAAATGTGCGACAAAAAAATCTACAGATCACAGCTTTTCCTTTCACATAATAATAATAATAATACTAATAATAATAATGATGATGATAATCAACTACCTGTTCTAAATGGATGACCTAAAAACCTACCTTATAAATGATAAGGAACACAAAGGCCTACTCATCATTGTTAAACACTTTAGTGATGATCTCTGCATGGAGTTCGGCCTTGACAAACGTGCCAAAGCAACTCTTAAAAGAGGCGAGTTAACAAATGCTGAGAACATTGAGCTTGACCTAGATACTGTCAACCAAGATTTAGAACAAGAGGGCACAGACAAGTACCTTGGTGTGAATGAAGGAGACGGAATACAGCAGTCAAAGATGAAAGGGAAAATTCAAAAAGAATTTTACGGACAAATTCAAAGATGAAAGGGAAAATTCAAAAGGAATTTTACGGACAAATACGCCTGGCGCTTAAATCGGAACTGAATGCCACCAACGGAATAGATGTAATCAACACTCTTGCAGTCTCAGTCGTCATCTACAGTTTCAGCATCATTACCTGGAAAATATAAGAAATAAAGAAGCTAGACCACAAAACAAGAAAACTGCTTACAATGGAAAAGAAGCACCGCCCAGAAGCGGATGTGGATAGGCTGTACCTTTCCAGAGTATCAGGCAGAAGAGGCCTTACCCAAATTGAGGCCGCATATAAAACATCAACGATGAAAACAAGGCAGTTTCCTTAAGATAGCTTGAGATTATGTGTCACGCCCTGCCCGTTCGATCCTCCTGTGTGCCACGCCCCCTCGTAGTCCTCGTGGGAATCCCAGTGTTTTACCGCCTGTGTCTCATCGTG
>JAODKM010000032.1:20315302-20333032 GCA_026780845.1 Petrocephalus sullivani
CCTCCAGGATGTGCAGATCTGGTTCCAGCCCCACGGCACCCCAAACACCTCCCTGTTCTCGCCTCCTTCCGACTCCCCTGAGTCCTGAAGTGTTTCCCTCCTCAAAGCTGCTTTGTGAAAACTCCACCGCACATCAGTGAGTCACTAACTACATACCGGAAGTCAGAGAAATGCCGTCGGAACCGGCGTCCCCAAGGATTTTGCGTGCCTCCCTGCAGTCCCCAGACGGGATGCTGGCTCAGGGCGGAAGAACTCGCACACACACACCTCACTCATTTTAGCACAGCTACGTAAACTCAGTAAACTGAGCTTGTTTTGACTCTGTGACATTCCATCTCATTATTCTCCCACGCAAACATCACACAGACCTGCTATATCCACCCATGAATCCTCCATCCTGAAGCCTAGTGCAGGTCGGACAGGCCACAAAGTGGGGAGTCATCCAGTTGGGATGCCAGTCCACTGCAGAGCTTCTACCTGTAGTCCTAAAAAAAATTATGACAAATGCCACACTTCATTGAGAACGACGAATCCTAAACTCGTAAAAATGCATGTATTTAGAATTACTATGTTTTTTTTTTTAATTACTCAAACGCATGAATTATAGTTTTCTGATTCTGATGCTGTAGTCAAGCCAGGCAACTATGGGTTAATAGAATCATCCCTTCGTAGACGAATAGACGGAAGGAGGGATGGATGATATAAACTGCATCTCCTGGAGGGGAAATGAAGGTGCGACGTGAAACATGCACCAGTGCAAACAGAGAGGGGCCGCGAAGTGGCAGGCAGCGGGGGCTGCCCCGCATGCGGCGTGGGCCGCTTTCTTTGACAAAGCCGGGCATTAGCCGGGCTGCAGGAAGTCACCGGGGAAGCTGCGAGACCTGGCCGCGTTTATCGATCTCCGCGCTGTCACTTAAGCCGCTAAAGTAAAGTGGTATGATGCCGGCCGGAGGAGGGGATCCGGAGAGTAAACCGGCCGGCACCCGGCACAAAAGGAACGCTTCGCGGAAGGTATTTTTTTCCAGATTAGGTGGCCTGCTTGCGAGGTCCCGATTTGTCAGCAGAAGTAGAGATATGCCTCTATCAATAATCATGCCACTGTGTATTTCCCAACTGACGCTATTATAAAGTTGTGGATGACAGCCAGTTTCAACTCCATCATATCCTCCACTGGGAGCAGAATCTCATAAACTGCTTTCAACATCTCATATAAAGTGTAATAACTGCAGCCAGTTAATAGAGCGGGATTATCAGAAAACAAAGCAATGAAGCCAGGAGGAAGCGGGTGATTCGTGGGGGTTTGTAAGGGAGAGAGAGCAGAATAACCCAATATGGCACGTTGCACTCCGCGGCGTGTTTGACTGAGTAATAGTGGCGTGGCCGTGGATGCGAGTTATGCTACTCAGAGCTGAACGCATTTCTGTCCATCTGCTTGGGAATCGGCAGTGCTTCTCCCGCGCATTAACTCGTCGCTTATGAGAATGGGTTTGGGTTGCCATCGCCGATTTGCGAAAAATCACGACGCTCGTGATTTTTTTTTTTTGGGGGGGTGGGGGTCTGGGCTGGAGTTTAACCATTTTTATTAATATACTATATAGACTATATCACATACTGTATTATACTATTAGATATACTAATATTTGTGGGACTATTTTTTTAACTAACGCTACCTCTAGGCAGCAATTTAAGTCACGGTGGGGTCGTAGCTGAGGATGCGCATGGCAGACAGACAGCCCAGGCGATTGCTAGCCAATAAGGTAAGCTTTTGTATTTCTGCTACCAATCAAATTAAAGTATAGGTGTGGCCAATTGTTGCCGTGCTTTATCCGTTATTACGGACGTGGGATTGGATGTATAAACAACCAGGAAGAAAAAAGAACAGCAGTAGAAGGAAACTAAGTGAGGATTTAATTGAAACTACAAAATTGTAAATTATATATACATTTTCACAAAAAACCGGGACAATTTGTTTTGACAATTTTCCGGGACAGTTGCTCAAAAGAAAAGGAGAATCCCAGGAAAACCGGGACAGGTGGCAATACGAGCACGGGCACGGTGACAAGACGCTGGGGTTGGGGTCACATTGAGACCAGGTGTGCGGAGCAGACAGCCGAGTCAGAATGAGGCACAGCTCGTGTGGCATGTTCATTATTAAAACCAATCAATTAGCAATTTAACAAAGTGATACGGCCACGGAGTCCTTTCCCACCATGACGGTGACACTGGTCCCCCAGTTTTCCACAAGGAGGTCACATGGTCCCCAAGGCCCTCTGTCTTTCAGCATCCTCCATTTCAGTGCTCTGTTCATGGGTGGATTCTGGGATTTTTTAAGGTGGGGGCATAAGAAGAACCATAATTTATCCCAAGGGGCCAACTTCATCATTAGCCAATAAAATGCATGGAGTTGGTGAGTGACAGGCCAGGGGTCCAATGGGGTCCAAACAGCTTTCATTGGGTCCAGTGTCCCTGTGGCCCCGCCCCTCTTTATGCCCCTGAATCTGGGTCACTGTGGCCCTAAATCCAGCAATATCTGAAAAATAAAAGTAAAAATATCATCTTAGCAGCTCTTTGTGCTCAATGCCATTTTATTGCCACTACCTGTGCATAAACATGAAATTGGACCAAAGATGAAATATGTCTGATGTATTATAAATAAAACAGCATGTTGTTTGCCTCTGTTGTGCCCTTAAATGGTTATACAAACACGCAGTTATATATGAGACTAAAGTGTGAAAGTCTGTTCTCCACAAATCTCCCAGGATACACGTGTCTGATAAGGAAATTAATAACAGAACTCAACACGCCACAGCATAACAAACTGAATTAATCCAAAACAATACTTTATGACCTTGCCAAGTGTTTGGACAGCAGGCAGCAGGTTTACACTGACTGGCATTAATTCTACATGAAGAACATTACATCTGTTTAATGATATTACAGAACAGTATTTGCACATAATGGCTGGGTTTATTTTAGATTTTGCGGCTATTGGGATCTTTGGCACTAAAAGAGAATTGGGATGGAACGATGTAGATCTATATAAAAAGCCTCCTGAGGTATTTTCTGAGAGACTGTGGGGCGGGGGGCCCTCCCCGTGTTATCTCTGTGGTTTGCTGTCCCCCCCGTATTGTACTTTTAAGCTGCACTGTACGATACAACCGCAGAAATGGGTTTTGGGGACATTCTGCCGGGGCTTCTCCCGATCCGTCGGCAGAGCAGGGCGGAAGCCGTAATCTGGGGGTGTAGGCGTGGCGTCAGGAGGGCGGGCAGTGGGGGGACCCCTCCTCGAAGAAGCTCCCACTTCAACATGGCTGCCGTGCTCCCTGCAAACGGGAACGACAGACGGCAAGCACCGGCAGAGAGAGAGCGCTCGTGGGACGAGCTGTGGTGCTGGCCCGGGAAGCGAGCCACTCCCCGGTCTTCATGCTGGATAGATGTGGCAGCTGAAAGCAGGACTCCAGTAATGTGTACAGGGAGGTGGACAGCACGCCACGCAGGACACGTCTGCTCTGAGCTCAGAAAGAAAGGGAACGTGCACATTTATACTGAAGGCTGCCAAAATGTGCGTGTTTACAGTCTGTGAGACAGTAGTATGTAATACACACTGTAATCCTGTCATACATGTATCACTAAGTATAAATGGCCTTTCATTCTGCATTGTCGCACATTGATACTGCAAAAAAAAAAATATTTTAGGTAAAAGCAGCAATTTGTAGTTGTTATTTTAAACACAATTTAATCCTAGAGGATCGGGACGTTCATCTGGAATTGGAAGCCAGCAGAGCTCCCTCTGGTGGTAGGCAGGTTCAGCGAGCCAAAGCCCTCCCGGGAAGCAGACGCCCTTGTGCTGCGGGAGAGCGGGAGCCAGGAGCAGGACCCCCATTAAGGACCAATGTGAACAGGGGCAGGGAGCTCCGGAAGCCGCACTCGCTAGACAATGCTATAGCCTCCTTCGTGTAATTAGTTAGCGCTCAAGATAATGATTTCCGGATTTTTTTTTTGCCTTTCTAAGAAGTATATCTTACATTTCAATGCCATTCATATGAAACGGAAACAATGAATACAGACTTATTAATGTGACATTGTGTATACAGATATAGAGACTTAGATCCCCCTTAATAAAATCGATCATGCATGCATGCATGCATGTGTCTATCCATCCATCACGCTCCCACAAAAGCCTCCTTTGAGATTGCTGAGTGAGAGTAGCTCACATTTTACTCTGACCTTGATGTGGAGGGGAAACACCTTCATTCAGTGTGACTTGCATCCGTTACAAATTAAAAGTAATTTATACAAAGCCTGTTTATAAATATTTACTGAATGAATTGCTCATACCTCACAGGAGGGCATAACTGCAAGGTCAGATCTGAGCCCTGAACCACAGTGTATTGATCATTGTTTTTATTATTTGAATTTCAACAGGTCATGGAATCTCCCTATCTATACAGAGCCGGTATCATAAGCATGTCTTAAGTTGCAATTAAAGCTTCAATTTTCAGATGGCACAATATAGAAACATATTAGCAAGACTCAAGCTGATATGAAATACTAGACACATTTATCTATCCATATTTCATACCGCATATCCAATACAGGGTCAAAGTGGGCACACAGCCCATCCCAGAAATAACAATCACGGCGTGCCTTAGAGGGGATGTCAGTTGTATTGGAAACAATTAAAATGACTACTAACAGAATGTACTGCATTGGAAGATGTAGTAGGTGGGCAGTGTGAGTAATGGGGTCTGAGGAACAAGTGGCATTAAGGAACATTCCATACTATAATGATGTGCCCGCAATGGGCTAAGTAATGTAGTAATGAATGAAATGTCAGTATCCTTTTTTTACACTCTATGGGATTTCAAAGGCCCCTTTCTGAGGACTTGGAAATGGCTGCAAGAGATACTCACTAGGCAGAAGTCACCTGCCCAAGTGTTTCACACACTGCAACTTCAATGCTAAGCAACTGCGGTCTCTTCACTTTGCTGTCAGCAAGGTTAAACCCCTGAGAAATAAAACAAATTGTTCCTTTAATGTTGAATAAAACAAACTAGCAACTTTTGTGCAAAAGTCCTCTTGGGCTCTAATTATGTAAAACTATAGACATCAGACAGGCCTGCATTCCTTAATGAGCACTTCAGAGTACAGAGGGGAATTTAAGTGCATATTAATGAGGCGAAAGATAATGGCAGTAGACACCATGTCGTTTTCGGCCTAAGCGGTATGGTTAAGGTGGAATCATGCAGGACACAGAGAAAGGCGGCGGATACGGCCCTCCACAGCACCATCTAAACATTAAGAAACTGTAAGTGGTGGAGTGACAGGTGATGTTCCTTACGAATCTGCCTACACACACCCACCGAGGCTGCAACCACTGCACGCTCAGTGGTAATTAAGACGTGTATCGTTGACTCTGCTGTGATTAATCAAAAACAAAGTTTATTTTCCAAGCACCCATTTGTTCATTTTTAAATTCCGATAAGCGTCTCCCGAGGATTTATTGTTACAAAAGATCCCTCGCTCGCAGGTCTCGGTGGTATTCGGGGCAGTAGACAGCGCCTCACGTTTCTGTGTAGCCTTTGCCAAGAGGTTGAAGGCTAACTCTTGTAGCATTTGCTTATTTATTATCTTTGAGAACATGCCTTGGGGCCCTGAGAGTCCCTGAGGTCTGGCACTCTAATCTGCTGATCTGCATTTTGCCCGAAATGAAAGCGGCCGCCCTCAGTTGCCACCCAGGCTTTCCTGGCTGAGGATTGGGGGTTAAATGCTCCCCAGGATGGCGTGACTTGGGAGCGAAAGCTCATCTTCAGAGGCGCTCGCTGACAGCCCAGGCATGTCGTGTCGCTCAGCGTCACCGGTGTCCTGCTAGGCCAATTAGCATTGATAAAGAGCCCCGTGCGACTGCACAGCTACTGAGCAGCTACAGTTACTCCTGTTTTTTTATATGGGAGTCACTTCCTCTGGTGGTGTTTGTTTCCTTTCCATTTTATGACGCCGTTTCAGGAGGGTAGGCCGCGTGCACACACATTATGCCTTCCGCATGCACATACATTCTGCCTTTGTGAGCATATGAAGGAATAGTGAAATGATCAAAGTTCAAGTTACAGCAGTTGAGAAGCTTTCAGATGGTATTATGTCATTTACAGTTGATTGCACTGCGGGTGTCATCCAACAAAAAAGAATTAATTATTCTTCCCAATGCAGTTCAGGCTATAAACAAACTAAATGAATTATATCATTTTTACGTCCTGCCCACCAGGTCCACCTGCCCCCCCTCCCTAATGTGGCCCCGATGAGCCGCCCCTGTTGCTTGTTACCCCTCGTTAGTCTTGATATTTAAGTATCTGTTTGTCTTGTCAGCCCCAGTCCAGTCATTAACGTCGCTCCTCCTGTCTGCCTGTGGCCCTCCCTGTACCAGACCTCCCATTTTTTACCCCTTAGGTGTCCACCCAAACTCCTGCTTTTTACTCCTTTGGTCCACATGTCATGACAATTACTTTGTGCCGCATGTTTTAAGAAGAACTTGATTCCAAGTTGGAAAATCATGTGATTCTCTTAAAGTAACAGCTGACGACCCTTAAAGAGCTGGCGATAGGAGCTCAACACATTTTGTTTAATTCAGATAATGGATAAAAATGAAAGTAAAGCGAAAGGACTATTATACAGTATAGGGCAGGGGTGTCAAACTACAGTCCTGGAGGGCCGGAGCCCTGCACATGTTTGGGGTTACCCTCATTTAACAGTCCTGATTCAGCTCCTTGTGCTAATTACCACACAGCTATTCAGCTCAATCATTTGTAGTGCAACAGGGAAAGAACTAAACTACATGGCACCGGCCCTCCAGGACTGGAGTTTGACACCCCAGCTGTTTGGTAACAATGAGGAGACCAAGGACAGGCCCAGTACTTGCCAGCAAGCAGTTCATTGTAATTTAGCAATTAATTGGTTAATTGTCTTTGATGGTTGCATGAATGGTATGAAACAAGCTATGGAGGCAGAGAGTTTGTTCAGATTTTTGCCCTGCTGTTAAAACTACAAGTGTCACACCCTGCCCACCTGCCCCTCCCATTCTCTCCCCAGTGTAGCTCCAACAAGCTACACCTGTTCTGTGTTTAGTCTTACTTCACCCCAGCTGCCTCTTGTTATGATCCTTATAAATGCCTTCCAGTCCTGTGCTCCCCAGTTCAGTCATTGAAGTCATGGTGTCTGCCTTGCCTGTTCCCTGATCCTTCCCCTGTTAGTTGTCCTTCCTGTTTTGGGTCCTCTGTGGTCCTTTTTTTTTTTGGTTTGTTTTTAATAAAACCCCACATCCTTCATCCCGTGGATTGTGACAATATGTTTGATAGGATCCCTCTGTTTCAACTTTGTCATCAGTTTGGGGCAGTAGCGGCGTAATGGTTAGTGATGTGACTGTGTAATCATAAGGTTGCTAATTTGAGTCCTGAACTGCAAGTACCACTGAGGTATGCTGAGCAAGGTACCGCCCCCAAGCACTGCTCCCTGGGTGCTGAAATAGCTGCCCACTACTATGTCACATGGGTTAAATGCAGAGGACACATTTTGTTGTGGTGTATCAACAATGACAATTAGTCACCTTTCCTAAGTGACCTTTTTACGCAGGGTTTTATGTTTTACATTTTCCAGTGAAAAGAGTAGCATTTGAGCCTGACACAGGTATCTACAAATGACCTAAAATCTGCAGGCCCTGTTTAAGATGTTAAATTCTGGCGTGTCAGTGGTCGGTCCCTTGCATGAATGAAAGCTGGATCACTCTGTTTACTCTAAGCTCTTTTGTTAAACAAGTCAGCCCGAAATTGGTAATTACATGCCCATGATGGCGTGTCAATGAAAGCACAGCGCCTATAAATCCCGGAAACAATGGTGGTGGCTCTATAAACATGTTATTCTCAGCAGAATTTGCATATTTTAAAAAGAAGTGAACCCCAGGGGCAACAAAGAAGTATCATTTCCTCACCAAAGGCATGCGAGTCAGTCTGAAGTGAACTAATGATGGGATTTTCCTTTCAAGAATAAAATCTTGTTATGCCCCATTACACAGGTTAAGTAAGTCAGGAGGAGCTGCAGAAGGAGTATATTAGAAAATTTGAGGTATTATTGCTCAGTACTGTGGCTCGGCATAATCTTAGGTTAAGGCTACATCTATTTATCCTCTTTTATTTTGGATTCTCCTGCTAGCAAATATACAAGTGCAGACTTCCACTGGAAATGACCAATAGGAGGCGCAAGTGAGGCTGCCTGTCAGCTGTCCAGGGTTTCCTGTGCCTCCAAACATGAATCACTTATGCATTTATGCAAAGTCGTTTGTCAGTCTTGTAAATAACATGAATTTATGGTCGTCCGGCATAGAAAAGCCTGAGGTTCTGAAAATGACGGCAGTGAAACCTCTGATGTCTGTACCAGTGGCTCAGTAAATGCTGTAGATGTATGTTTAATTCTGGAAATCTGAAGGCCTTTACACTTAGTCATAAAATGATAGTCGAGCCTGACAGAAACGCCGGAGAAGATGACTATAGGAATTGGCAGGATATTAACATATTGTACTGAAAAATTACAGAACCCTGTTAATGCTCTTCAGTCTTTAACATTATGTCCAGGAGCAAAAAACTGTGTTGAATAGTGAGAACAAACTTTCTATGCTAGATCATTTGATTTCTGTCAGAATTGACCATACCAGTTTTCATTATTAAAGTAACCAATTAGAGGCCAGCATTCCGAATGTAAAACGCTGCTTGTTCGATAATGTAGCCAACCGTATATGGTCATACTCACACACACAGGGGGTGCTCTCGCCTCTATGGGGAGGTTGGGGGGGGCGCGGTGTTTCAGAGGATGGGTGCAGAGGGTCAGAAGAGGGGTGTCGGGGAAGTTTCCCCCAGGAGAGATGGACATCCGGCAGGCTGGGTACCGGCACCTTCAGATGGGGTAACCTTCGGCTTGATATGAATAATTCCCCTGGAGGTGGAGCCCACCACCCCCCGAACCCCCCTACTTGAGCACCTTGACCCCGGTCCAGTCAGAGCTGAACCCGTCGCCAAGCAGCTCCAAGATGCTAGCTCTAGCCTCGGGTTCAAACACGCTCTGGCCGTGACTCGACAAGGCCGATTTTCTGCTTAGCGTCGTTTGTTATTAAATTCAGATCATGTCTGCCTGCATTTCGTGCGGTTTCTTCATATTACTGCCCAGCATCAAAAATACAGAACAAAACAGTAAAAGCAAACATGCAAACAAACAAATATTCTATTTCACATTTAATTTTAAAGATTGTAGAAATATTAGAATGTCCGTTATATAAATATATACACACTCTCCCGAATTTTATAACATTAAGCTTTGGCCATTTTTTTTGTCCAGGAGTGTGTGTGTGTGTATAATCTAAGTGAAATACATATAATGAACAAGTAATCTCACATGGAAGTTGATGTTACCTGGTTTATTTCGTCTTAAATAATGACCAGACAAAAGCATATATATGATAAAAAACAAATTGTAGTTTGCAATATTTCTTTTATTTTATTGAATGATTAAAATCTTAATATCTTCTATGTTGCAAAGCGTATTTTGATTTGCATGTAATCTACAATAAAGATTTACATGATAAGTATCATCCAGCAATTTTTGCTAGTTTTCTAATTTTTTCTCTTGCCCTGGATTTGTAAAATATTTTTGTATTACAGAAATCAACAATAAACTGATTAACTACTTCAGAGGCAAAACTGAAATTGAAAAAAATAATATATATATATATATATATATAAAGTACGCATGTATGTGTGTGTGTGTGTGTGTGTGTGTGTATATATATATATATAAACGCACAGTGAAAGTTAATTCTGAAATGGTTATATTGCATATGCATTTCTTGGAGTTCCCTTTCAAAGCGCAAAATTTGGGGGAAGACAGTATTTAAACGAATCACGCAACATGATTTACTAAGGTGTGTAGTAGGCAATTTACTGCAAATTGCGCTATTATATAACACCGGGAAAAAGCATGTTATTTTGTGCTGTCCTTGGTAGATTGGGTCCGTCATTATTTAGATGAACTGACCGTCTGTGTTCATAAATTTGTGCGTTTCTAGTAGGTCACCCGCAGCACTGGCCACTCCCCTTGGCACCCTTTCGTCTCACGCTAATTTGCCCTGCTTAGTAAATCTGGCCCCTAATGTCCCTGATCACTGTGGGTGATGAAGCTTCGTCCTTTTCTGGCAGGTCGCCCTCCTAACGTTTGCTCGATTTCTCTCTATCCACAGCAACCACACCTAAAAACTTTTCCAAGTTGTCTCAGGTCTATTTTTTTCATTTTCAGCAGTGTATTGCATTTCTAACATTATTTTAAACGTCTGCCAGGCGCATAGTTGAAGACCTAGTCTGCTAAGATCTCAAAACCCCAATTTGAAGGTGATTCCTTGCCGTTGCTGACACACAGTGCCCAAAAACAAAACGTGTCCTCTGTATCCAACCCATATCTGACAGAACAGTGGGCCGTTAATGCAGCACGTCTCACAACTTCTGCTGTGAAATATTAATCTAAACAAAAGTATTATCTCCTGGCATGATCAGCAAAAAAATAAAATGTAGTTACATCCATACAGCAGAAATTTGAAACATACTGTTTGGACAATTCCTGGACAATTCTGGAAAGATGTTTAGCTGCATCTAAAAAACAAATCACTGCAGGGTCTCACTGTGCTTCATTTAAGGTGTAATCACTGGCACCGGCAGTTTATTGAACGCATGATTGCTTCTTGTGAAGCCCCACAAATTACACACAGTGTCTTCCACTAGTCGAGTCCAATAGATGTGTCAGGATCACGGTGCTGAAGCTGGTGGAGCACAATGACCTGGCCTAGAGGCACCTCCTTATGAAGCAGTGTGTAGCCAGCAGGATGCCTGAGATGTCAGCGATTCGCAGGCTTCCCAGCCTGGCTTCAGCCTGTTGATTTTCCCATAGCTATGTGGGAAAATCAAGACAACCTTAAACAGATTTTATCTTTATTGACTTCAGCCAGAGTATTAAAACACACACACACACACACACACATGAGGTAGTGGTATTCCTGAAGTATTAGCATGCTATAAGTGATTCATGCATCAGTAGCCACCAGGGAGGTATAGGTGAGTTGTCACAGAAACATCTGGGGCCAGAGTGAAAAATGATTGGTTCAGAGAGAATGGTCACTATGGTTTCCTGTGTTTTTTTGGGGTTTGGGTATGGGTTTTTTACAGTAACCATGGTTTCACTATGGTACCTCATGGTAATTATGATTACTAAGTTCCTACCCATAGTATTACCATGGTTCACTTATACTGCAGCAATTCATGGTAACTGTGGTACTACTATGGTTTATTTATAGCACTGCATGGTAACTGCAGTGAAACCATGATAAAACCATAGTCATAAACTCATGGTTACCCAAAAAACCATAGTAAAACCATGGTTCATTTTCATAAGGGATAACCAATCAGATAGCAGAGGAGGCAGATCCAAGCTACTAGAGGAGGTGGGACCAAGAAATCTTTTTGGCTGGTCTGACATCTGACACAAGACCTGATTGGTTACCTCTCTGAACCAATCATTTTTTGTTTTACCCTTAGAACATCTTTGTGTAAGTAAAACTCCCATGAGCAAGAAGTGAAGTAAAGACAACAACAGCTTATTGAAAACAAGCGTAATTAAATGAAAAAGGACGATTTCTAATTAAAAGGTCTTGGCTAATACGATAACACATTAAAATCTCACTGGATTGCCCATGTAAATTAAATATACCAAGAAGTCCATGGCTGTCGAAATGCGTGCCATTTTTTATTTAAGAATGATTCATTTTTATTCGTATTACTCAAGCCTCTTTAGCTCAATTGTCTTCAATCATTTAGTAATTGATGCTGTGACATTTCTACACTCACATCACCCACAACAGCCTTCGTTTGCGTTTCCCAAATATCCCGAGGCTTTTCTGTTTTGCAATTTTCACCGCAGATTGATTTTAGCACTCCTCCTCGCCAATTTGGGCTGCCCTCCCCTTCTTATATTCCACCGATTTGATGCACTGGGGAGGACTGTTAGCTGCCGAGATCCAGCCGAGACGGGCCGCAGGATCAAATTCCATATTAAAAAGAACGGTAATGACGGCAACGTATTTGACGCCCGAGGCTGATGGGAGGGAAGATGAGGCCTGTCTGCTCTCTTTCTTTTATGATTAAATTACGTGAGTGATGGAACGCATGGTATATACACAGGGAAAACATGATGCATAACATGCCATAGTAGTCACATAAATGCATGTTTTTATTCTTACTTATTATACGTATTTATTTTATTAAGTGGTCACCGACTAGTGAACAATTGAATACAGTTGAATGGATTCCCTCCAGTCACAAATTTCAGATTGGCGAATTTTATCGGACGCAGTGAAGCTAAAGTTGGGGGCCCCTGCATCTTTTAAATAATAACCAAATTTATAGGACCCTTTTCTTCTTCTTCTACTTTTTTTTGGAGAACCAAAAATTCATTCAGATTTGGAAAAAAGGGCAGAGTAATGCAAGGACCCGAGGGTGGTTCCTCCACTGGAGTGGGAATGTTAGCGTACCATGCTTGGGGCTCCAGAAGCTCCTGGAGCATCACGGTAGGCACAGGTTAAGATCGGGTCATGGCTAGTAAGATTTTATTTTAGTTCCATTTAGCATCGCCTTTCTTAACTTTCCCAACTTTTAAAACTGCGGAGTGCCTCAACTTCGTCGTCAAAGGCACGGAGATGTGGGGAAATGGAGGAGGAGGAGAGAGAGAATAAAGATGATGGAGTTGTCTGGAGAGCTTAAGAAGGAGACGGAGCCGGTAGATGGCAGCGTCTCTGGGAAATACCCACAGCATTTTTCTGCAGTCATAAACATTGTCAGACTTTGTAATACAAAGGTTCTCGGTAAAACAGAATACAAAGTATATCCACATAGCAGGGGTGGGTTTTTTTTTCCCTTTCTTGTCTTCTGAGAAAGCTGCAGGTTATATCAGTTAAACTCCGGCAAGTGAGAAAAGAGTGATGCAGAAGCTGTCAGTTTCTTTGGAATCGGACTGGGTTGTTTCTCAGAGGAGGCCTGAACTTTCCTCGATTCGGTCCCTGGTAACGCCGCACGCTTTGTTGGTAAACAAGCTGAGTAAATATTCACCTTAAGCTTAAAAATGTTGTAACAATCACTTTAAATTATCGTACCCTGTGATTCAAACTTGATGTATTTTTTACTTTAACAGCTGAAATCAAACACTGTTTAGCTCACAGAAAGAAAACCTTTGTTGATTTAAGCACTGCATTAAATATAACAATTGAGTAATACAGTGTTTACAGGCCAAGAGCCTTCTTTCACCTCTCACGACCAACTTGCAACTACACAGTGACATATTTCATAGCCTTATCTGATCTGTAAATGTTACGCGTTTTTTTTTTTTAATAGGTGAATATGGAATTTATGAATAGAAATAGTTCACATTTTATTTTAATCGTGTAGTATAATATTTAATCCCTTAATCCAGGAAGGACAGAATTAGCATCATTGTAAAATGTAGTTCTACGTATGTTTTAATGAAATTGTAGATTAATGGGGGGTCAGACTTAAACCATGCCCAGGCAGGTGTACCCCCCTCAGAAAACTACCGTCTAATTGTAACCTGGTTCCATTCACTAACGAATTCCTGTCCTCCAGCAACAAAAGCCACAGGCTACCTGCTGAAGCATTCTCGAGGCATAACCCTGAAAACACTCTGCAAAGGAGCATCTGCTGGCTTTAAACCTAAAGTTTCAAGTATTAATTTAGGTGCAAGCTGCACACTAGCCCTGTTTCTGATCAGCCGTGGGTGGAGCACCACACATTTTGGATGGAGCACCGCACAGTTTTGGAGGATCAAGGTGGAATTTGGGAGGAGCAACATGCAGTTATAGAGGAGCACTTCGCATTTCTGAGGAAGAAGCATGCAGTTTGAGAGGAGCACCACACAGTTTGGGAGGAGCACGTTGCATTTTGGGAGGAGCAGCACACAGTTTGGAAGGAGCACGTTGCATTTTGGGAGAAGCAGCACACAGTTCGTGAGGAGTACTTTGCATTTTGGGAGGAGCAGCACACAGTTTGGGAGGAGTACTTTGCATTTTGGGAGGAGCAGCACACAGTTTGCGAGGAGCACCTCGCATCTTAGGAGGAGTACCTCATTTTGGGGTAAAATGCATGCAGTTTGAGAGAAGCACCACACAGTTTGGGAGTTGGCAGCAATTTCGGAGGATTAGTACACAGTTTGGGAGGAGCAGCATGCAGTTTGGGAGGAGAAACACCCAGTTTGGGAGGAGCAGCATGCAGTTTGGGAGGATTAGCACACAGTTTGGGAACATCAGCATGCAATTTGGGAGGAGCAACACCCAGTTTGGGAGGAGCACCATGAAGTTTGGGTTGAGCAGCATACAGTTTAGGAGGAGCAACACCCAGTTTGGGAGGAGCAGTACACAGTTTGGGAGGAACAGCATGCAGTTTGGGACGAGCAACACCCAGTTTGGGAGGAGCAACACCCAGTTTGGAAGGAGCAGCATGCAGTTTAGGAGGATCAGCATGCAGTTTGGGAGGAGCAACACCCAGTTTGGAAGGAGCAGCATGCAGTTTGGGAGGATTAGCACACAGTTCGGGAGGAGCACCATGAATTTTGGGAGGAGCAGTACACAGTTTGGTAGGATTAGCATGTAGTTTAGGAGGAGCACAATGAGGTTTGGGAGGAGCAGAATACAGTTTGGGAGGAGCACCATGAGGTTTGGGAGGAGCAGTACACAGTTTGGGAAGATTAGCAAGCAGTTTTGGAGGAGCACCATGAAGTTTGGGGAACCCGGAATGTGAGGAGGATTGCGTAGGTCTCCCGATGACAAATGCGCCTATAAGACCGACACGGAGAGCAAGGCTGAGTCATGCACATGAAAGTATATCACTGTCTGGGCTGAAGCCTGATCACTTTCATTATTTAAAATTATTTTACAGAATTATTCGTCTGTTAGGTCCGTGTCTCTTGAGATCTTGCCGATCTGTTTACGCGTCTAAGCTTCAAGCCTGCTTCAGAACACATACCTCTGACACATCAATTGCACAGAGATGAGAGTAATGGGAAACAGAAAAAAAACAACTGATTTTTATCAAAACAGATTGTCAAACCAGATGGGAAGTGCGTCATACCTGGGCCAGTATGTATGGGAAGCCTTTGATTAACTGACTGTGGCCTGACTTACAGGTAGCACCAAGCCTAGCTTTCACACAGTCCTTTTTTTATCTGCTTACCTACAGCAGGCTGTAGAAGCCAGGACTTCTGCGTTCAGTTTATATTTTTCTGTTCGATATCAATGGGTCATTTACTTGCTTATTTACTTTGCCAATCATATAATATGTTGTGTGTGCTTCCGTAAAAATATTGGGCTCATTAGTGCACAACCGTGGACTTAATAGCGAGACTAGATCATTTAAAAAGTAATTATTTATTCTTAAAACAGTTATTTGCACATCGCCAGGGAATACTAATAATGATGTCTTCCAGCAATCAAAACTGTGCTTAGACTCCTGTCAAAAAATATCTCTGTGAATGTCTCCATGCAAACCACTCTCCACGCCATGTGAGAGCACCACAAACCAGCAAGAGTAATTGAAAATGAAAATGATTTCTTCTGCGAATCAGTTTCTGAGGGGGGAATTGGGCACTTGGAGTAAGTATTTCACAATGACAGGATGCTGTCCACTAGCATGTTGCATCAGGACACTAAGGGCAGATCCTGTAGGGAACCTGATAGACAGATCTCCTCATGGCAGGAATAATGTGGCTGCCGTGGTCCATCCCCCTACCAATGGCAGAGTACGAGCATATGGCTGCCATTCTGCAGTTACCTACCCGAGGGGTCCTTCTCAGGGGTTACACAGTTCAGTCTGGGATTCCACACAGGCGTATGGGGAACATGATGCCATAACTGGGGAGAGTTCCCCATGCTACAAGGAACTCAGCAGTCTGCTAAGCCTTACCTTTCAGGTGATGCGCTACATAAGCAGACCGTGAGGTTTCAGTCGCCCACTCACTGCTTCACTTCACAAGGCCAGGATTCGGAAAACTACTGGTAGCTAATGTTATGGTCCAGAAATCAGTGGTAGGCTACCAGGGCCACAGCACCAATGCCACGGAACAGTTGAGAAATGTTCAAGTGACGATTTTTTGCATTTGCCAGGGAGGTGATCAAAGGCATTGACTCAGGGTAAAATATCTCAGTCATATTGGAGGAATTGGATGGCTGTTGGATGTACTGGGCTCAGTGACTTTGTCCAAACACATAGGAGCTGAATACTGGATGCAAGAAGAGTCTGTGGGTTGTGGGGTGACACAGGCTGTGTTGCCGGGATCGGACTTCATGCTCCATGGTCTCGCCATTCTGTGGTGATGGGTTCCTGTGTTTGAGGCACAGGGAGGAGCCCCTCTTGTGTATGGCAAAGTTTGTGCCACACTATTGGCACCATGTGTTACTATACCACCCAGGATGGAAATGATTGTCCTGGTACAGTAGTAGAACTTCTAGACACCTCCCAGGGGAACTGGCATGTTTTGCTTTTAGAGGATGTAAATGTGTATGCAGTCCCTGACCAGACCACTGTCATGGTGACTGAATCCCTTTTTAAGGAGTATATACTGGAACAGACTCTTCATACTGACATGGGCAGGCAGTGTGAATCAAAACCAATCAGGCATTTCTGCCATTTGTTGGGGGCCAAGAAGACTCATACCACTCCCTATAATCCTAAATCTGACGGTATGGTTGAATGGTTTAATAGAACTCTTATCAACCGGTCGGCTAAGTCACTCTTCTCATGCAAGGGGGAATGGGATACTTATGTTAGACAGCTGACTTTTGCCTATTATACAAGTATGCATGCCAGCACAGCAGATTTACTCCATATTTCCTCACTTGTGGTAGGGAAGCAGGGACTGCAGTAGAGATGGTACTGGGGCCTTTAACACGAGTAACTCTGTTTTTGGCTCCCCTGATGATTTTGTAAAGTCTCTTAACCAGAGTCTGGAGGTTGCTTTCAACCCGGGTAGAGAAAATAACATCAAGGCTACAGAGAGGCAGAAATTGCATTATGATGGACAGGTTTGACGTAAACCATATGAGGTAGGGGATCTTGTGTGGCTGAATGAGTCTCAAGTTAGCCCCACACTGGAAGGGTCCATATGTCATCCGTAAAAGGATGGACATTGCTGGGGAAGATAGAGTTCAAATATCAGTAAGGCAGTCGATTGGGGGAGCAGTTTTCTTTGCAGACAGTGCATTATGATACACTTCAGCCTTAATCTCTGCCTTAGTTGGTATATGGCGATTCAGTAACACTTGCTACACTTGTATAATTGTGGGGAAAGGGAACATTCTCTTTATGTGGGGGGGGGGGTGACTTTAATAGGCAGGAACTGGCTGTTGCCCAGGGAGAATCAGTTTTTGAAGGAAAAATGCAGGAGCCATGTGTGTTGGACGGGTTTCTTAGGTAAATGAAAAATTATTAAAAGGGTGTGCAGTGAGCCACTCACATCGAGACATCCGAGTACCAGTATTATCCTTTAATTAAAAAGTTGTTTCGTCGTTCCTGGTGTCTCTTGGATGGCGGGGGGGCTCTGGGGGGTGTGGGCACCGGTGGCTCCGTGGGGCTGGGGGCCTGTGGTTCC
>JAODKM010000032.1:20336774-20365717 GCA_026780845.1 Petrocephalus sullivani
ATTAGCACACTTCCTGTCTAACCCCCCCCCCCGCCCCACCACCACCCCCTTGTGCTCTGGCACTGACACTGTTCCCGCTTTTTATCCTGTGTAGAAATCCGTCACAAGGCCAGTAAGATGCCCCAGTGCACCTGTTTTCCAGAGAACATCCCATGCTTTGAAACAATCTAAGGCTCCATAGTACTCAATAAAAGTGACATAATATAAATAATTATTTCTGGTCGGTCACAAATCACTCGGTCAGACATAGTGACAGATGCTGTACTTACAACAGCATCAACAACAACAGCAGAACACTAACGAATGACTTGCCTGGAGATAAATAAGGAATTATACTGATGCAAATAAAAATTCTAAACCTGTTTATGAATCAGATTTTTGCGGCTTTTCTGGGAAGTTCAGGTTTAACATCAATGCTTCGCGGAATGCTTATTTGCTAACTACATGGTACTTACTTAACTTAATAATATAGAAAGGTTAACCTATGAATCGGACTGGTTTAACTGAATGTGAGACAAGGTCATTTTATTAATTTCACTTCATTGATCCCAGGGGGAAATTCTTGTGCATACAGCAGCAATGTGCGTCAACTTCAGACGAACATATAGTGCAAAACAAACAAAAAAGACAAAAAACATAAAAAGTGAGACTTTGCTATATAGCCATGGCATAGACTGATAAGCTGCACTTCATGAAAAACCTAGTGGCTGCTTGTTAACTAGCGCATCAAGAGCCTACCTGGGTTATTATGTGCAAGAAATTTGATTAATAGATCAGAATCTGGTATTAGTCATCCTTCAGTTCTTCACCTGTTCATTGAGTTTTCAGAGGCAGATAACTTGATATCCGATTGCTAATGTAACTGCAGTGAGAACCGGCTCGAAGACACAAAGTATTAATGAGCAGCCTATTTCTAAAAAGAGGAAACCAAACGTCTGGAAACCTCCCAAACATGCATGCAGCATATGCATGATGCCTTTCGGCCATTTTGGAATACTCTGCTCCCATCGGATTGGCTAAGAAGCAAGTGATGCACACAAATTGATTGGGCAAGAACAGAAGACTCAATTTTATGCCATTGCTGCCATCAGGGTAAAAAGTAAGAATGATCACATGGGAAACATGGTGTAATTCTTTTATTAAGGTGTAAAGAAAGGGACAGTTAGAGTGGTAGGTGAGTAAATGCAAGTATCATTTCTAGTAGTAATGATTTTCTATTGGTAGGTTCATAGGTAATATGTAAATAAACAAAATGCATAATGTTATAATGATTTACAGTACAGTACTGTGCAAGTACTGTTGGTGTAAATCTATGATATTATGCCCATCAAAGTGTGTCAGCTTAGCCATTTCAAGTCCCCTCCCAGTATTTCAAACCAGTATTTGTGGTAACCGTCCAATACACCCAGGTTTTTTGACCCAACTGCTAGTATACCATGTTTGACTAATTAATGCCTCATCAAGCTATCGAATTAATAAAGGCAATTTATGGAACTCGTGGTCGTATTTGATGAGTGCATAGAAATGCTGACGCACCGCTGAGGAGAGGTTTGGAAACCAAAGCTGTGTTATTTTAGGCTTCCAAAAAGCTATCAGTAACTTTGTGGAAAACAGAAGAAATTCTCGTTAGTATTTATTGTGTTACTGTTAATTTGCATATGTTCTAATGTTAAATTGTGTGTGTGTTTCGTTTCCTGAGCAAATATATGTTTACTATCCAGATAAATACCTTCATTTTCTTTGACTGCCAAAGACTTTTTGCACTGCACTATATATGATATATGGGTTCCATATTTATATAATATATAATATTTATATAATTTTTTTCACATCATGGAGGGAGAAGGCCGTACCGGTGTAACAGCTGGAGAACTCTGCTGTTAATAACAAACAAAACAACAGGATCGAAGGTGCATCCCAGCCAGGAATGGGATCCAGAATTCTCCACTCACTGTGACCAGAACAAGCGGTTGGATGGATGGATGGATGGACAGATGGATGGGTGGAACTGATCAAGATGTTACCAAGCTAACATACTGCCTGGACTGAATGTTCAGTTTTGCTTTGTGAGGCTTGGTTACATTTAAAATGATTCTACTTTTGATGCACAGTCCTGGGAGTCTGTCAATCCCATGTTTAACCAACACGTGTTACTGGGTAAAATGCATAAGTCACTTTGAGTAAAAGTGTCAGCCTGGGAGGGTGATGGACAGCCGGGATGTAATGGGCCGGCCAGAAATAAAGTGCCCACAGTACTGGAGTGCTTTTTATGCACAACTTTACTGATGCTATGGCTTTTATGAGCTTTTTACAGCGCCCGCTACCCAACAACACTGACATCTGTTTATCAATAAAAATGTCTTTGTTAACTGGAATTTATTGCACATTTGGGGAAATATACTTTTATTGGAGTTTTTCAGCATAACTTTCTGAAAGTTGTTGCATATTTGCCTGCATGGAGTTCATAGCAGTGACTAGTGACCGACTAATCACAAATAAAAATAATAATTAAATAAGAAATAAAATAATACATAATAATAAATAAAACCAAATGTCTCCACAATGTTATAAAAACCTGCTATTTTGACGTTGAGGGAACCATTTTTGTGGGGAAACTAAGTTAACATTTGTGACTGCAGTCAAAACAAAAAATGCCAAAATTCTTGTATTTTGTTTGGTTACTTAAGATTAAGGCTATGGCTGGGTAGGGGTTAAGTGAAAACTTTGAATTTGATTCAGAAATGGATTTTGAATTTTTATTCGCACCACTATAATTCCTGATTTATTTCCAGGCCAGTCATTCGGCAGTGCTCTGCTGCTGTTGTTGCTGTTGTTGTAAATACAGCATCTGCCACTATGTCCGAACAATTGATTTGTAACTGACCGGAAATAATTGTTTTTAGTCAGTGATTTTTATTGAATACAACAGAGCCTTTGATTGTTTCGAACTATGGGATGTTCTCTGGAAAACAGGTGGCATCTTACTGGCCTTGTGAAGAATTTCTACACAGAAACAGTGTCAGTGCTAGAAGAAATCTGACTAGTGAAAATGTTTTAATTAACCTTGCTGGGTACTGTTTTTTTTACGATGTTTAGGTTATTTTTTTACTATGATGTTTTTATTTTGTAGCACTTTGAGATTTGCTTCAAATGGAAAGTGTGTTGTGGAAAAGGGTATCATTTTAAATAAAATAATAATAATAATGAAAATAATAAAAATAATGAAAGTTATGAATTGGGGGGGATCAACCAGAAGACTGGAAGTGTGCTTCCCTTCTGGTGTTGAGCTCTTGTGTGTTGCTCTTCTGGTGTTGAGCTCTTGTGTGTTGCTATTCTGGTGTTGAGCTCTTGTGTGTTGCCCTTCTGGTGTTGAGCTCTTGTGTGTTGCCCTTCTGGTGTTGAGCTCTTGTACGTTGCCCTTCTGGACTTGAGTTCTTGTGTGTTGCCCTTCTGGTGTTGAGCGCTTTTGTGTTGCCCTTCTGGTGTTGAGCTGTTTTGTGTTGCCCTTCTAGTGTTGAGCTCTTGTGTGTTGCCCTTCTGGTGTTGAGTTCTTGTGTGTTGCCCTTCTGGTGTTGAGCTCTTGTGTGTTGCCTTTCTGGTGTTGTACTCTTGTGTGTTGCCCTTCTGGAGTTGAGCTCTTGTGTGTTGCCCTTCTGGTGTTGAGCTCCTGTGCGTTGCCCTTCTGGAGTTGAGCTCTTGTGTGCTGTGCTTATGGTGTTGAGCTCTTGTGGGATGTGAGTTCTTCTTCTGGTGTTTAGCTCCTGTGTGCTTTGCTTCTGGTATCCAGCTGTCGTGTCTTGCCCTTCTCATGTCCAGCTGTTGTGTGTCTCCCTTCCGGTGTTGTACTGTTATGTATTATGTTTCTGGTGTTGTACTGTTATGTATTACGTTTCTGGTGTTGTACTGTTATGTATTATGTTTCTGGTGGTGTGCTCCTGGCACGGTGCTGTACTTATGCCGTCACTTTCCTTTTATGAGCATTTTAAAGGATTTCACCCGACTGTTTTATTCTTGGAAGGTTAGATGGCAGCTTTGCAAGGAATGATATTTAGTATTGGATAATCAAAAAACCATCAAATGTGCATCAGGGCCTGCTTGTGTTGAAAGCTTTATTGACTGAGAATCGATTGGCTGTAGGTCCTGTGCTTTTTGTGCAATAATGTCCATGTTTGAGGTTGCGGCATCTTCATGCATCTTCACTAATGGCCCCTACCTCAAAGCATTTTCCACCAAGATCAGGGCAATATGTCCTCACAACATTCTTTTCCCATTGCCAAAGCTTAAGATGTAGTACAGTATACAGTACATGTATTATTATATACACAATAGACATGACTTACAAAACTCCTTATTGGTGCATCAAATTATCCAGAGTATTTAAAGAGAATTTCCAAATGATATCCGGCAAATGCTGTTCGTTCTGCTGGAATCCAGGCCGGCTGTGATAAAGTGAAGCTTTACTACAGTAGCATCATTGAGACCACTCGCTAATATGGTTTGGCATAAAATGTTTAGAGACAGAACATTGATGTTCATCAGCAATATACTATATGGAAGGACATCCCATTATTTTAGGTATTTGACTAACGTTGGATCACTCATGTCCTGTAAAAGTGTTTGTGATTTCCCTCCCTATTTCCCTTTTGCTCCTAGCAGGGAAAGTCATGCAGATGTTAGGCTCTCTGCGATACAGTCTTATGAATACTTCACAGTTTTTAACGGGGCAGTCAAATATTTCGGGTAGCTGTTTCCTCATCAGTACATACAAGCCCTGTTCCCGTCAGCCAGTCATTCTCCGCGGTCCATTTTCTCCATGACAGCTGAGAAGTGGGTTCCATGCAAGTGATAACTGAATGTTTTTTATACATGTGGCATCACACCCCAGCCACTTTTGAGCTTGTCATCTAACTCATCGTTGATGACCTGTACTAATTTATAATATTAAATAATAATAATAATCTTTTACATAATTAGCTATATGCAAAAAGGATATGTGCGTTATACATTCGGGAAATTGTGTTAATTAAACCTTGGACTATGTGATGTTATTCTTTATACTACATGTGTGACAGCAATGATCTTGGCTAAATCTTCAATTTTCGTGGAGCCACGACTCACAGCATATTCGGGCATACGTGTGTAGGGTCAGTTTCTTTAAGACTTGAGCTCTATGTTTGAAAAACGTCCTGCTTCATTAACAGAATCAGAACCTTTAATTGACAAATACAGCAGTTTGTCAACAAATGAATATGGTCAATATGAACACATCAAATGATGACGAGCTTCTTTTTTTCCAAAAAAGGAAAGAACTAACTACACACACATACAAAGACATAACTGTCTGTGGCAGTGTACACTTCCATCAAAAATAAAGGCAGAACTGCCAAAATGCAGTTTCTCATTTGTTTGTTTGTTTGTTTACAGTAGAATCCTTTGGTGGAATGTTTGGAGAAAACCTGGAGAATTTCTGCACATTATTCAGAACCGTGGGATTCCGACAGAACTGTAGACGTGCATGTTATAGGTCAAAAAGGTCAAAATTGGGGTCATCCTTAAATCTGCTCATCTGCCGCTCAGTCCGACTGCTAGCGATGTTGGGCTAACATCGCGGGAAAACGGTGAAATTTTCAGTTTTAACAAAGTCTTAAACAAGTGGCTTATATTTTTGTTTGTTTGTCTAGCTAGTCTCCACGCTACACTTGTCCAGAGACATTTTACACTTTGTGTTTTTCCATTTTGTACCATATTCTTGAAGCTGTTATTGAGGCCTGGAGAATGCGCTTTGCGGTTGCCAGCCACGTCTGAATCACCTTCCTGTCTGATTAATCAACCTCCACATCCCCCACTGTCCTTTTCGCTGGTTGCACCACTTCGCACCAGACCCGGGCTGCACTTCACCTTTTTCCACGAACGCATTTCCATCTGGAATTTCTCTAAAGCTTTTGTATTTTTTTGTGGATCATCGCCATTCCGAAACTCTACCGATCGCCAGAAGAGTCCTCCCGGCTGCATTATTAGACGACGGGAGACGAGCAAACGCAACCGTGCCCACGCTGCAGTTCCGCAGCAGGGGGACCCCAGTACATAAAGGTGACGTGTTACACGGTGACACAGTGACATCCGCCAACCTCACAAACAACAGCAGGGGATACAGGAAACAGGAGAGGGCCCCCGTCTCAGAGCAGAGCTCCACTCATGCCAAGGCTAAACCGTCTCTAGCGTGCTGCCCCGTGCACAGTGGTGAAGGCCTTCAGGATGCGTGCAAGCACATTAATTTTGCACAAGCCCTGCGTCCTTCTCAAGGCTTATCTGCTTGTATACCGGGTTCATAAATTTTAAATTTCATGCAATGTCATTCAATCAAACAATTTCATTCCAGATTTCCCCCATGTGTATAATACATACATATCCTCTTTTAATTTAAATATAACATATACAGGACTGATTCTGCTCATAGACTTTTGCCATGATGTTAATCTGTGGATGCATGTCTGGCCAATGTGAGGCCCCACCAGGTGTCTATGGCTCATATTTAACATTTAACTGTATTTTGTCCTTGCCAGATTTGTTTAAGCATGTTTCACGGGAAACCCACCACGACTCCACTTGCTAAGTGATATATTTTGAAGGTGGTTTTTAATATAAAGGCTGTTAAATGCGACTTGACACTTCTCAGATGGCAAAGACATAGCTGAAAGTCGTAAATGTCTAAATATCTAAGGTGGTCTGGCAGAGGAGCTTTGCATGTAACCTTCAGCGCTACGGAAATCGCGCTCCTGCTGCGTTTCGTAATATGTATAATAATTGGCACATGCAGTTAGTTATTTGCATAATAGAGATGTTTTGATATTTTGAAAATACTGGGTAAAAAAATAAAAGAACTGACATGCCCCCGTCTTTGTATTGATTTGCAAAGGCTTGGAATAATAAACGTAAGTAATTAAATAAGCATAACAATACAATGTTTTATTATTTTGGCGGATTATTATATCGGGATTTCTTAGAAGTTCTTTCACAACATACAACTGTGAGTAACGTCACTGAACAAATAAATCAGTCAAAGCTACGCGGATCCGAAATGCAGAATGGACTAAAATGTGAATTTTGTTTTTATAAATTAGGTTATAGACGTTTAGTAAAATAGCTCGTCAATGTCTTCGGTGATCGAAATAAGACGGTTATTTTTATTATTATTCTTTAAAACAATAGGCGACTAATAACGGACATTTCTTCAACGTGTTCAGCATCCAGAAACACCAGGAACAGTACAAAACTAAAGATCTTCCATTCGTGCAAAAACAAAACAAAAAAAAGAGGAGAAAATAAGATGCTTTTGGCAGTAAAGCATTTCTTGATACAGGAGCGTCCGGAAATCCACACACATTACTTGACTGAAGCCATTTTTTAAGGCTATACAAACACAAAATAAAGAATCGTCGCCTAGTTCAGCGCTGCGTCTCTCCGGCTTGGACAGCGCTTCTCCTTTGTACAGTTGTCCAAATACACCGAAATAGTTCTTTGCCGACAAAGAAGTCAATGGTCTCCCCAACAATGAAATCCAAGGAATGAATACTGAACTTCACTTGTGTAAATTGCACAAGCCGATTAATTCGTTTATCCTATAGGTAACTGCAAATCGATGGACTGGTACTGTGAACTCCAAGGAAAAGTCCAATATGTTTTTTTTTTTTTAAACTGAGTGGCTATCTGTCTGCTTCGCGGACAGTTTAAGTTCAAACGAATGGCGTATATATATAATATGTATATATATATATATATAATTTGTTTCATAATCTTCAACCGCGGAAGAGTCTCTGCGAATAAAAAAAATGATTATAAAGGAAAAACTAAGAAGCCAGAAAAGGTAGAGTATTTCCATCCGCCCATGAGGTTGCCTCTCTCCAGCTTGAGGTATACTCTGTCCTCCCGCTCCACATGCAGCAGCACGCCGTTACTGGCCGCCTCCCGGGTCACGTCCTGATCGCCGGCGAAGGCTGAGATCACCGGGTACTCATTCTGCATCAGGTTCACCTGCACAGAGCAACGTCCCATGTCATGCACCTCAGCCGGAAATCTAAGCAGGGCTGCATTGTGGATTCCGCTGTGCATCGCATTCATTTGACATCACTGTGCACCGAGCCCTTGCAACATCACACCACACCTTGCACATACCAGCATTTGCGCCTCACCTGTATAGTCTGCCTGTTGTAGACCTTTACCACATGAAAGCTGAAACTGTAAATGCCTCTCCTCGGAGCTTGGAATACACTGGCTTTTAGATCGAAATGGTTTCCGATATTAACTAATACCTGAAACACACACACGCACAAGCAGCATAAATAATCAAAACATTTCACAATATTTGATTTTCAAATAATAAAAAAGGGAAACCATTTGTCAAGCTGTGCAGCTTTAATTGGGTTTCATTAGATAGATTCGAAATGACAAAAAAACATGGATAATTATATGGTGATGGCAGGTCACATCAGAAAACAATTGCGGTTAAATATGGGGGGGCACCGTAAATGAGTTTCAATCTGGAGTTCACAGCCCCGAAGCAGCGCTTTTAATGCGCCCATTTGGCGGGGAGTGGGCTTTTCGGCTTCGCTTCAGTGCGATTCATTTTCTTTAACTCCCAATAAAATTGCACGGTTGTGATTTTCGCGTGAATTCAGAACGACGCGCCTACTTAAGCAAATAACTAATTACCATTTGGCAAAAAAATAAATACAAACTTTGTTCGGCTGCACCCAGTCGTGCGATCAGTGCGAAACAACGCTGCGCGTTTATATAAATGCGGAGATAAAGGGCAATTAATGAGGCTCTGGCAGCCAAGTGACGCTCCTCCGTCAATATGCGTCCGCTGGTAACAAAGGAAGGGGCGGATTTGTGTTTGCTTAAAAATACCAATAAGCCAGTGGATGCGACAGCCATCAGTGTGGTTGTCAGTTCATTGGAAACGCCTAACTTTGGCGGCTTTAAAAGGAATATACTGAAACACATTGGCATATTACGCCGTTTGTCGTGGGGCAATAATAAATAAATAAAATCCATAAAAGAAATAACAGAAGATTTGGAAAAAGGTGACGCAAATTAAAGAATGCAACATTTTTTTTTTTTGCACGCTAAAGTTATTAGTGTTTAACTATGGAAAATTTCAAAATAATGAACGGGACACCTGACCTGGTCAAAGTAGATGGTCATAGAAGTATTGCTCATTTCCGACGGCTCGTGATTCGTCCCTCGCACCGCCGAGAAAGCCACCTTTGCGCTCCCAGACCGGACGGATATCCCAAGCGAGGAGGTGACCCCTCCGTCCGAAGAGGGATTCGAGTCACAAACCACCAGGCACTTCCCCTCTAGGACGATAGGCTCCGTGTCGTTTTGGCCCAGGGAAAAAGTCACGCCACATCCCAGGAGGAAGGCCAGCGCCAGGGTGGCACAGGGTCCGAAGCTGCGTGCTGGCACCATGATCGGGACAGGAATCCTGTGCGCACTGTTCAGCTCCTTGGAGGTTTGTTGTGTCTCGATCACCTGCTCCAACCTAACCCCCCTCTTCCTCTGCCTCTCTCTCCTTCTCACTCCCTCTCACACTCACTCTCTCTTTCTCGCTTTTTTACACTCTCCCCCTCATGCGTGATGTGCGCCGATGCTCCTCAGATGGCTCGCTCGGCGTGTCCTGGTATTTAAACAAAACACCGCAATTACTTTACGCGTCGCCAGGAGCGCCTTTACGCATGAGTGCGAGCAGCAATAAGCTCAGTGCTTTTAATAGCAAGAAACTGTATGGCACTATTCGGACATCATTATTCGGCCATATACTGATAAATGTCAGAATCTCGGCGAAATAACTTCATGTGATAAAAAAAAAGGTAACTGGCCATTTGTCAAACCCAATAAACACTGTGCGCACCTTTGCCAAACCGCAGCCGTCAGATATATTTAAAGTTAACTGTATATGAATACAAATGTAATGTGTGTGTTTCCATGTAATCCTACAAATATAAACAGAGCGTACAGTAAAGTAAATGAGAACAATATGATAATATAATATATTCCAAAACTCGCGACGTCTCAGCTGCACAGCTATAAATATTTGTTTTCATTCTAGGCAGCACATCTCAAAATTAACGCATGAAGAAGTCTGAAACTAAAGCAAGTATATATGAAAATCTGTATTTCATCGAGAAAGTGAGAGAAAAAGCCGCGGTTTACCTGGCAAATCCATAGCGCCGCAGTGATCTTGCTCGTGTTGAGCTGTAGGACGCGGAGAGAAAGTGACACTTGGCCACACTGGCTGGAGAGAAAATGAGTCGCCTCCTCCGCCCATCCCTTATATTAAAGTACAGTTGTGATCGGAAAGGGAAAACAGCCTCTCCAGGCTACTGCAGGAAATCACCCGCCTAAATTAATGAGCCTGCCTACATTAGCAGGTGGAAAGAAGTATACGTGTCAACAGTAACAAAGGGCTCAGAAGCTTTGAATGCTGGGAAACAATGTACAGTGTTTCGGGAAAGCTACTCACAGATTGATCTATTTAAGTACTCTAAATTTGCATATAATAAATTGGCATATTGACATATTTAAAGGCGCTGCTATACATACTGTGGCATAAAAGCAGTTAGGAATTGAAACTTGGGTTTTTGTCTGTGCACGACAGCTATCTTAATTCTTAAAATATATTATATGCAAATCTGAAGACAGAATATAAGAAAATCATTTTTTTAATTACGCGTGGTTCTCTAGTAATGGTTGTTTTTCCAGTTCACATTTTTAATGGGTAATAGTCATGCTTTAGGAAATGGAAATACTCTTGCGCCATCCAGTGGACATAAACTGCACTACAATAGACTTTTATTATTATTATTGTTGTTGTTGTAATTATTATTAATACCATAAATTACACATAGTTGTCAATCACACACACATGAATATGTAACTTGTATAGAAACGTGTTTTACAATTAAGTGTAGGCCTATAGAAGAGTTCATCTGAATTGAAAAGACAGTAATGTTATCCACACGCCCGTTTACTTGAAATGTTTTTAAAACTGTAAGAACACATACTTATCACTGTAAACATATAATTTCCATGACAAAACTTTTACTTAACCTTTTAAATTAACTTTCGGCCTTTTGGTTAGCTGCTTCAGAGAAAAAGTATGCTGAAAGTCTAAATCAGGGTAAGTCAGCTGAGACTAGCAGCGTAGGGAGAAGAGGTTATGTAATATATTTTCAAAATATTATAAGAGAATATTGTACAAGGGGTTTTATTTATTTGTACTTCTGCATCTGAGTTTATATATAATATATACACAAGATTAGTGGGGTCATTTTTTTGGTTCTCACTACTTCGAACTTCATTTTATAAAAATCTGTGACTGTAATCAAAAAAGTAAAAATGCCAAAAGTCTTGTATTTTGTTTGGTTACTTATGGTTAAGGTTAGGGTTGGGTACGGATTAGGGTCATGACCACTGAAATGAATGGAGAATCCCTACAATGATAGGAATATATGACCTAGCCACACATGTGTGTGTGTGTGTTCCCTCATGTTTCCTCCAGGCACAGTTTCGCTAATTGGCATTGGTACATTGTCCATATAATTGTGTGTGTAAATGGTTTGCCATGCGATGGACTGGCATCCCATCCTGGGTGTACCCCAACTGATGGATGTGTGTGTGTTACTCGAAAAATAGCCATATATGCAAAGCAATATTCACTTCTGGTCTATAATCCTCTAACCACTTCTAAATGTTCATTTTATCTATATTACATTTATGTCCCTTATCTGATTCTTAGCCATCTGATCCTTTACTCTGTTGGCCCTTTCCTCTATTTGAATTAGATGACATTGGTCCTTTATTTTATCATCTCTCTCGTGGGCTGCTATTTTACTGCCTGTCTTTAAATAATGCTTGAATTTTAAATGTTAAAAAATTTCAGCTTTAACAGGAACCACAACAATGGCCTGGGGATGAAAGACATTTATTGGTCTAGTCGGCTGACACAGTCTCACCACGTTAGTTTGTACCTGAGTTATTACATTTCTGCTTTTGACACATGGACCATAATGTGGGGCGGAAAGGATAATGGCCTCCAGCACTGCTACCTGCTACTCTCAATAGGTTACTGTCCATTTTTTTTCTTTTGCATTATTGCACTGATAAGGCATAAATCAAGTGCCATCATGTATAAGGAACAACTGAATTCCAGTTCTGTCATCGTTGTGTGTGTGTGGGTGTGTGTTCACCCCTGTGGATTAGCCATGTTAAATCTCACTGCCACATATGGTAATTAGTGTCTTCCACTGTTGATGTAAAATCTTAAAGTGGTGGGCTGTGCCTCTAAAACAAAATTGATGTAGGCAAGGGCAATTTGAAGCTAATCCAAGCAGGCACATAGATATGTAGTAAAATTTTGGGTTAGATTACCCCCCCGACATATACACACACCGAGATCAGACACGCAGCCGGTTACAAAAATTACTCCCCGAAATGCTCCCCAAGCGGCAAAATCTACCGAGGGGATATCCAAAATTTATTTCTGCCTGCAGGCCTGGATCCAAGACTGTATTAGTCATAGTGCTTATACTGCCCCCTGCTGTGCATACCTGATATATCTTTTATTAAGTTTTGCCCAACAAAGTTTGAATAAAGCACAAAACTCCTTTTATACAGTTTTTTTATAATTAGAACAATAACATTTATAAAATGGTATAAAACTATTGTGAAACTTGCACATATTTAAAACACCACAGTTCAAGAACCTTTTCAACAGTTATTTATATTCATATCACAGTATCTAGCTTCATTCCTGTTACTACGCAACGTAATACAATTTGAAAACAAATATATATATGAAATAAAAATGGAGAGACTACAGAAGCATGTGAGTCAACTCTGAAGGAATTAGGTTTCTAATGGATCCATAGAATTTAATGGAATAACTGACACTGACTGCTTAATCATGACAAGTTGGGAGGCATTTCCTACCACTTCTGACAAATAGGGCAGCTGGCTTAGCCCGGTGGATGAAGCCGACTTGAGGTTGCCTGAAATGGAGCTTCTCTCGGGGGCGATACTCTATCCATCTCAAGATTGCCTGAAACAGAATCACTTGGGGGTGATGCTCTGGCCATATTGAGGATGCCAGAAGCAGAGCTTCACTTGGGGGTGATGCTCTGGCCATATTGAGGTTGCCAGAAGCAGAGCTTCACTTGGGGGTGATGCTCTGGCCATATTGAGTTGCCTGAAGCAGAGCTTCACTTGGGGGTGATGCTCCAGCCGACTCAAGGTTGTCTGAATTGGTCTTGAGGTTCCATAAATCGTTGCTGGATGTGTTTTTCCATTTTTTTTTTTGACACCGGACATCATTGAAAGCGTCTTCATAATTTTCTCACAAAGGCCCAATTTGCTGTCATCTGTCTGTCCTCTTTTCCATCAGGCAATAGCAAAAATGTCCCACTGTAGTTGTGGTAGCCTGTACTCTGCCTGTTAGCAAAAGTTCCCCTTCATCAAGCAGGAGGTCCCAGGTGTGTTACTCGCTAGATCACGGCCTCAGCTATTACACTGTGCACTGTGGCATTTATCTCTAGGCCTTTTCTGGATCCTCACGGTCCAGTTATTGGATAACATCTCCCAGGCACAAAGGAGTCAGGCTATTGAGGCTGTGATTTTTTGCTTGTTCTTATCCTACCGGCCGTATCTCCAACCCCCTGACATAGACTCTGCTAGCAGCCAGGCAGGCCAAAGGCTAGTCTTATATCAGCTCCCCGGTAATGGTAATATGCAACACACACACACACAGATCTTGAGCTGAATATGCAGTTTAACGGGGAGTGTTTAATTGATGTCAGGGATCATTGAGGCTACTAAAATGTGGACTGTCAGAGAGCAGGATCATAAGTTAGCAGTATGTCGGTGTCACCGAGTGCTTGTGCATTCTTCTCGGTTCAGGCACTAAGATGGACTGGCACCCCAGCCAAAGGGGCCCCCTCGCTGCCTAAGACCCTCTACTTCCTAGGATAGGTTTGAGGCTCGCAATGCTCCAGCAGTGCAATTCCTGGTTATAGAAACTGGATGGATCAGGGCATTTACATCAATGTGTCCTTTATTTAGATAATCTCAAATGATCTAATTTACCCAATAAAAAGTTAATTTGCGTGCTTCATACTGGATTCAGACACAACCATAGCCTGGTGAAATGGCGGAGTTCACACCCCCACCTTGGCACTCCTTAGGTCTCTTTGCTCCCTCTACCACAGGGGTAGGGAACCTGATCCATGGAGAGCCGGTGTGGGTGCGGGTTTTTGGGACGACCTCTCAATCAGCCAATAATAAAGCATTGGTTGTCAGCTCCTGTCCTGGGGACCCAGTCTTGTTGGCTGATTCAAAAGTCATCCCAAAAGCTCGCACCCACACCGTCTCTCCATGGACCAGGTTCCCTACCCCTGCTCTACCGTATAAGCTGAAAGTCTGTAATTATTCTCTGGTGATTGTAACTGATCAACAAGCACAAACTAATAAGATATATCATATATGCTCTTACTGAACAAACCAAAATGAAAATTCAAAAGTGCAAGGAGTGGAGAGAGAGAGAAGGGGGAAGGTAACTGCTGACATTCTTTTGGAAGCAGGTGAGCCCAATTTGCTGAAGAGTAAATCATTTTCTGACGCAGTTGATCAAGCAATTAGCTGGGGCGACCAGATAATCCATGTCAGCAGGACACTGAGCTACTTCAGGTTTTACAATTAAACCACTTTAAAACTCAAAGCCTCATGAGCTTGGCTAAATAGTTCAGTTCTTCTTGCGTTCTGACAGGTTTGTTTCCTTGATGGAAACTTGCAATCTGAAAGACTCATCCAGCCGTTTCGTATTAATATTAGTGACGCATGCATGATTATAGGAGACTGTCCAATCAGCACGCAGCAAAAACTCAGGTCATCATAATTAAAATGGGTTGAAAATAGGCGCATTTTAGCGTTTGGCTGATTTATTAAAAGTTGATAGAAGTTGCAAAATAAATTTTAATAGCAGGTAAATGTGCTGCTAGTTTCTTCCCCAAAACAGAAGTTGTCTTGGTCTGAAAAGTCGTTAAGTCCAGCAACAGTTCGCAGCACTGGCTCCCAGATCGGAAGGTGGGGGGCGGCGAGGGTAAAGTTGTCCTCCCCCCTTGCGCGTATACCTGCCACAGTGTAAGTAGCGGGGACAGAAAGCCGGTGTTCTGATATTTGGGCATACTTTATCATCAGAATAGCATACCGGCTCCGTATAAGTACGCCTCCAAACAGTACAACTGCCATTTTTAAGTCACCCTAAGCCTAACCATAACCCTACCCCCTGACCCTAACAAAGTGCAATTGCTCACCTAAGGCCAACAGATAAATGTATGGAATGACGCCGAACACAGCCGATTTCTGTTGCACGCATGCGCATTAACCCAGGGTATGCCATTCTGATAGGTATGCTGTAGTTTCAGATCACCGGCACTAGGACCACGCGTGAGCCGCAGAGCCGGCGGCGGAGAGGCGTTCCGGAGCGGCCGTGGTGATCCGCAGCGCTCTGCTCCGGGGAAGCTGTGTGGCATGGGAGCAGTTTACATGTAGACGTTATTTACGGTGCCAGTAACTTATTTTTTTTTTGTCTGCAAGGTACTTTTAATTGGGGGGGGTTGCTTGCCGGTAAGGTAAAAGCGCAGTTTTGAAACTCTTTACAAACCGTATAGGCCTACTGACTGCGCGGCCCGCGTGCCGTTTCCAGTGACGCCCTGCAGGTTGCCATGGCTACGGGGAGCGGACGCGTTTCGGCCGGGTCCGGCTTGGGGTCCGGACGGGCCCCCGCCGGGAAGCTGCGGCAAACGGAGTCCCGGACCAGGTATCGCTGCCAGCTGGGCCGGCCCTGGGTGTCCCCCCCCCCCGAAACGAACTGTCAGTTAATTTGTATTTTAACCATTTCAGTAGCGCATGGTATATGGCTGCTAACTTGTAACTGTACTGTTTTACAAATGTACTGAAATAAAACTAGTGTAAGTGACTGTCACGTAATGCTACCAGAGTCTCCATCCGCTTGATCGTTTGCACCTCCTAATCAAATGGCACCCTAGGCAGGCTTAAAAAAAAGGGTGGGCCGGCCCCTGTTGCCAGTGCCGTGTACCAGCAGGACCAGTGATCAACCCACAATCAACAAAGTGCTGACTCCTTGCAACACTTGGCCCCTGTCAAATTAACCTTCCTATGCACAGCAAATGTTTGTCTGCACTGTTGGTTTGATCCACAACTTTGTTTTTTATTTATTTTAATTGCGCTGAGGTGCATTTGCTTCCCTTCACCTATCAGACCGGAACATCGCAGTTCAAAGCCTCAATGCCCGGTGGCCACCACCTGCAAAAAACAGGTCCGGTGTACCCATAACTTCCTTGACAGGCAAGTGAAACGTGGTTAAAATTTAATGCAAATAAAGCTTGTGCTCTGCTAGTTAAAATACTCACTGATTTGTAAGGTATGTGATGTATGCATTACTGATTATGGGCCAAAAATGCCTGGTTTGCCAGATGGGCAATGGAGCCCTGATTACTGGCACAGGTGAAGTATACAGGCTAAACATCTGTGTAAGTATATCCCTGCGGGGATTAATGTGGTAGGATGCTTTACCCAAGCTGTAGATCTGATCCAGTGAGTCTCCATTATGGTAAGATCTGTGTTGCTCTCACCAGAATGCCTCCTGAGCTCCTCCGGAAGATACTTCTGTACCTAGACGCTGCTTCCCTGTTTTGCATTAGCCATGTGAATAAGAAACTTTATGAGCTGGCCAACAGCAAGTAAGTTCATTTCATTTTATCTAATCATATGTGTAGTTTTTGCCTGAGTTTGGTTACCAACACCGTGCGCTTTGTCTGGACAGCTGCTTAGCTGAGCAGTAGTGCCAGCTGCCTGATTTAAATTTATCAGGTGTTTTTGTCCAAAGTGACGTAGGAGTGATGGTCAGAGCTGGTGAGTGTCTAGCAGCATCCCAACATGCTGTTTTTGGGTTAAGCGGCCAGCGATGATATTACTCTGCCTGATACAAGCAATGAAGCCCCAACCTGCTGTGGATGGGTGACGTCACTGCCCGATTTTGGATTCATGCAAGGATGACTGGGGTTTTGCATAAACTGTAATAAACCAAATCATAAAATCAAGCAGCTGCCATAAAGCAATAGCGAGTTTTAATGACAATTTCTGTTCATGTGTGGTACAAATCGGGTAGTGACGAGCACGCATTGATACCCTGCTCAGCTGCCATTAAAATGGGCTGGTCTGCACTTGTCTTCTGGCTTGCAGGAATCGCGCTGTACCATGAAGTCTAGTAACAGTGTGGTTTCAGCTCTCTTCCGTTTCCCACCGCAGATGGGTCGGCTCTGTTAAGGCGCTGCCGGGTTTGGAGAGCGACGGCGACCTAAAACCGGAGAGGTTCATATTCTGTCCATATGGTGTCCATCGTGATTTACTATCTGCAAATCTTTTCTTTTTTCCTGTGTGCCAAGTTCTGCTGGCACATTTGAGATTTGCCATGTTATGTTGGAATAGAATGCCTTTTATTGTTACTGCATGAAATGTACAATGACATTTAGTGTCCCCTGAATCGTATATACAGTATGGTCTTCAAATAGGTTCGACACATGGCTCTGCAAACTAACTCATCCTACCAACGTATTTAACATCTATAGACTACTGACTATTAGTATCAAGAATGTTACTAAAAGAAGCAATCATAATGAAATAATAGTAAAATGGATTTCTATTCAAAGCATTTACCATATATACTCGAGTATAAGCCGATCCGAATATAAGCCGGGGTACCTGACAGGAAAAACTTATTGACTCGAGTATAAGCCTAGGGTGGGAAATGCAGCAGCAGCTTATAGGTTTCAATCATCAAAATATATACCAATAAAATTACATTAATTGAGACATCAGTGGGGTATATGTTTTTAATTATTTATTTTAAAGGGGAAAAAAAACATGAGTTTAAATAATGACTGCGCATACTGATTAAAACAAACCGTAAACTACATGCAGACACCCGATAAGTCTCCTGGCAGGAGCCTGGGGGTTACTGCTGAACGACAATCTGATGTCTATATGTGGACAGCAGAGGCTCGTACATAGATTCGTCCTTCCTGATCCATGAACGAGCCCCCACCACCCCATTCGTGCACCCGCCCCTCTCCATAGCGCAGAATAGTGTCTGTATGAGGCATTAGCAATGCTGTTCGTATACTGTATATGTGTTAAACTTAAAATTATGGTAATGACTAGAGTATAAGCCGAGGCTGACTTTTTCAGCACATTTTAGATGCTGAAAAATTCAGCTTATACTCGAGTATATACGGTACTTATATTTAAAGACGAATATCTATACTTTAATACAACCTCCAGCCCCCCCCCAGGTACAATCCACATTATTATTTAAGGGCTTATTTACCATCCTTTGCTTCTGGTATCACTTTTCCGTATTTTCATTTAAACATTTGTGTTGTATCTACTCGATGAAACCAATTGGGGTAATTTTGACCTCAATATAAGATAATTGAAATAAACATTCTAGTCATTCTAACTTCAACCCTTTTTAGCATATGTTGACTTGTAAGTAGTGTGTCATGGTGGCACTGTGAGTGGTGCTGACACCCCCAGGTTTGGGGCTTTAAATCCCCATGGTCTGTGGATGTTTTCCCACAGACATTGGTTAGGCAAATTGGGGCCTGTCCAGCCTTGTGCCCTGCGTTCCTTGGGGTGGGCCCCAGGTGACCCTGATCAGGACATTCAGACATTCAGGTGGGTGATTTTTCGGTATGGATGGCACAGAGGCTCATCATGCAGCAGTTACGACTTTGTGGGGGTGGGGCCGGGGGGTGTCAAAGATCACGTTTGCTCTGATGTGGGGATTTAGCTGAAGTGTATTTGGGTAAATTTTGTGTCTTGAAATTGCCTCAAGTGTGTAACTGTGTGTGTGTTTGCCCAGTAATGATCATCTAGGATGTTGCCCTGGTTTGTGGCCTAAGCTCCCCTGTTCTGTTTTATTGCTGAACGATCTGGCATTGGTAATGTAAATGCTGGGCAGCGCAGGCCTGTAAGGAGCGTTCTTTAGCCTGGCCTTTTCACCGTTCTCTTTCTGCACCACTTTCTGCGTCTCCAGACCAGTATCATAATCTCCGGAGCCCCCGATGCGCGTGCGATCTCATTCGGGTTGTGTTCTCCCTGCATAGTATTCCAACGTGACGCCGCTCAGAGGAGACCAAAGGCGCCGCATCCTTGCGTGGCACCATATTGCTATACAGAGCATGAAAGGCTAGCAGAATTAGCTTTAGTTTGCGTAAATTTGCATTGTGAATCTATTCCATGCAGCCGCTTTCGGGAATGCATTGGTGAGTCGCAATGTGCAGTAATACTAATAATGAATAATTACACGGACACACGGTTACGTGTCACAGCGTCTGCCCAGAGACAAGAGAAGGATGTTTCTTGGTAAATAACTTATAACGGTGTTAATAGATTTTTTTATATAATACAACATTAATTTTCCCGCTATAATGTATTGACAGGGTTATGCAGAGACTTCTGGCCCACCACGTACTTCCCCATGCTGAATTTTGGTCCAGCGCTGAGTGCGAGTAAGTGTATGGTGGCGGCGAACACCCCCTTTATTAACACTTGCTTTCTTCCTCACGCAGCTCTGTGTGGTACAGGATGTACTTCCATGATTTTGGAAAGAAAGCTTGGAAGCCTAAAAAAGCAGAGGAGGTGGCAGAGAGGATGAGTTCTGCCTGCGTACTTGAGAGGCGGGAGGGCTACTGGAGGGACGTGTACTTCAGGAAGATGTCTGGGTACAAAGAGGACCGCTGGAAGCGGCAGCTGGGCAAGCTGGACCCATACACGGGGCTGTCCAGGGACACGGCGCAGGTGCTCAGGTCAGCAGCTCGGCCCGTGCCTGTCGCTCCGCCTGGGCAGCGTCTGTCCACGTTAAGTGCTCTTTCTGTACAGATGTGATGAGATGCAGCTGGGATTGTCTGCTGTCATAAAAAGATGGAAGGAACTGTGCCAGGTTTGCTGTATATTGTGCAGGTCTCTATCCTGGGTTACGGCATGCGCTGCCTGTCTTATGAAACCTCCTCTAACGTGGTGTTTTTGCCTCTCTTCAGGAGCCTGAACATCTCGTGGGAGATCACCCTGACCAATATGCATGGGAGGGAAACCACTTTTGAGCAGTGCCACGCCTACTTCACCGAGACTGGGGTCACCCTCGGCTGGACCAGAGGCAGCTTCCCGTTCCTGTCGCAGATCTCCTCGCTTCAGTTGCATGGTGTGCGCAGGATGCCGCTGGACGTCTCGGGCGTGAACAAGTACGTCGGAGTGCAGTGGCTGAGATGGATAACCCCTTAACGAGTGTGCCCTAAGTATAACCACCTGAGTGACCTGCTACAGAAATATTCCAGAGTTATAACCGCCCCTGCGTTTCCTGTTATAGAAATTCAAGACGATAGAGTAAATGCTACTACCACATGCAGCTATCTGACTTCTGAGGTGTTGGAGTAACTGATGACACCTCTGATCCAAATGCCCCTTCTGATTGGGGGGGGGGAGAGCCTTTAACAGTCCTCTTCAAAGCAACCAAACCGACTTCTGTATATTTCTGCGGTGCATTTTAAAATTGGGAACTAAATTTATAATTTTTGGTGCTTTACTTTGACATCTGGTTTTGTTTGCAGGGGGGACTGAGAGTATACAGTTTTGTAGGGATGCAATTAGGTTTGAATTGGATTTAATTTTGGTAAAAAAATTTTCATTAACACAGAATCCCAGCTTCATCAACCAGAGGTGTGACAGGTTTTTTAAGCCAATAAATTCACTATGTTTCGCTTAAGAGTTTCCATTTAGTTAAACTTTAGACCTTTCCCTTTTACGTATGTTGCTTAGACTGTATCGTCAGTAATTGTTCTCTGACAATTGTTCTCCGTTCTTTTTATTCCTTATTCTATAAATATCTCTAATGGGTTGCGTGGTGTTGCATGGCTCCACAAGAATTGATGTACCTCTTCATATCACACTGGATATCGGGCCATTTTGGTTCTTGTCCTCCCTCCCCTAGATGTCTAATGTGGGTTTATTTGCAGATGGCAGACTGTCAGATTGGATGTATTTTCCTGACAGCTGGACAGTCAGCCCCCTGTATACGTTACCAGATGCGTGTCGATCACACATGCGTAGCTACTAACAGGCAAAGTTGAGGGACACAGATTAATAGTATAGTACAGGCTGGAAAATCATGTGTCTGCATCAGATATTTCACTATTATCAAAATGGCCAGGCTTTCATACTTTGTATCTGCTGCTGCAGAATATATTCGTTACATTGCAAAGTAATGTATCTATGCATGACGCTATCTGACTCTCTGCTGCCATTGAGGACATGGCGCCCATTTTGCTGAGTTGCGGTAACGATAAACTACGACCATAAGTCCACGAATGGTCTTGACTTGCTCCGCTTGTTTGCCCAGACCCGGTTGGCGCTCCCTGATCTTCAAGCTGGATGGGGACGTGATCCAGGGGGCCGCCCAAATCGTCGGTTCTGACCATCTCGTCACACTGTTTCACCTGCAGCCGGGACTTATTATCGCAGTATGGAGGGTATGGAGGGATGACATAATGCGGGGGGGGGGGGGCTTTATTAACGACCCAGAAGTGCATTCCCTCTAATTTGGAAATCGATTAGGACATTCCTGAAAGCTTCTGCCTGTGCAGTGCTTGCCTTTGACTCCAGAGGTCTCGTTTATCAAAGTGGTCATAGGACACTTCCTAAATGTATACGTACAAATTGCGGCAACGCACAAGCAAATTGGTATTTTTCTGTCGTGCGCTCGAACCGCAATATGACGAAGACACTGATAAATCACATGCTGCAGAAATGGACACCGTGAAGATGCGTACACACCTATATCCATATAACTGTTGGTAATACATTTTGCACTGTATCGGTCTCTATACACTGTCTCTATATACTTTGTAGCTGTAGTTGGCCAATAAAAACATGCAGGGAGGGGGAACAAACGGAACTTCACCAAGAATGAGGTGGAAGTTTTGCTGCATATAATGGGGGAAAAAAAACGAATTGGTATTGTTAGCAGCCTTGCCAGTGGCCAGTTAAAGAAAGAGAAGGACCTTGCATGGGACAGGTGATCCATGCAGGTAATGATGTCACCAATGAGAACAGCGTCAGCGATGAGGAAGAAAAAAGGGTTGCTACACACAGATCCTAAATCCATATATTTATAAAACGTATATTTAGCAACTGATATTTATTTGGCCGAGGACTTTTTATTTGACTGTGGAAAGATTCTTTGTCATTAGCATGACCTGCCTGCACATACTTTACACGAAGATAAATGATTCTATTTGTCTGTCGAGGCTGATATTTAAGTGGGAGTCTGTGTGTATCCTGTGCTTCAGTTACATTTCTCTAAATATACGCACAGAAATTGATAAATATCAATCTATGTAAAAAAATTGTGTACTCACGGTTTAGGCACAAAAGCTTTATATGCACTGTTGATAAATGAGACCTCAGATCTTGGTGCAATGAGGACCAAGTTTGTGCAAACAGAATTTATGAACCGTGGCCTTGTCCATCCATCCGTCCATTTTAATTGAACTGGCCATCCTCTGCAAGATGTCAATTTCAATTCTGTGAGCACTGAGCACTGTATGAAGTGCTCTTTCCCCAAAGAATTGGAAGAATTGTTAATTACGTGATACTGTATATGCTCTGTTTATATGAAATTCGTACTGAAATATTTGGCTGTATTGGTACATCTGCACTTCCACTATGTATATGAATTTCTGTGAATTCAGTTCCATTTTAATTTTGCTTCCTTATATTCAAGTTGGAATTGCCAAAACCTGGCATGAAAGGCTAGCCCTGCATCACGTTAATAATGACTGTCTGCCTTCTAGAGCGAGTGGTCCATAGCTTTCATAATGGTGAACCTCCACTTCCACCGGCTGGTGGAGAGAAGCCTTCTGGGAACGTCAATATGGTGGGCTTACACTGTTACTGTCACCCTTTATTACTGCCAGCAGAGGGCAGCATGCTGACCTAAAAGCACTGGACATTAAACAGTCTGCGTCTGCCTGCGTTTTCTGGAAATAATCGTTAAAATGAACATATTGACAATATTTACAGCAAGTGCATTCTATGAGCAAAACAAAATACCAATTATTGTTAAAAGCCATACTGTACTACTTCAGTTACTGTGTAGGCACTTACGTTTGCATTAGGTGTTGGTTGGAAGATGGATTAAGATAATTGGTAAATCCTGGTCTGGGGCGTGTAATATCTATGTGGGTGAGGGGTCTATGTGACATGCAAAATGAGGGTAGCAGTGTACCCTGTCATCTGTCATTCAAATTATTATTTTTTTAAATTACATATGTGTTTATTGATGTTTTATTTATTATTATATAGTAAATATAAATGGGCATGCCATTTGTGAAGTTGTTCAGAAATCAACATGTTCATGTTTGTGTGCTGATATATTTTGTCTATATATTTTTTATGTTATCAGTCTCTGAATGCTTTTTATTCCGTTTACAGCCCCTATGTGGCACCAGATGACAGACTCCCCTTCGATGATGTGGACCCCGAATATGGTCTCCATGGATACTCTCTGCACATATCTCTTCACAACACGGTGAAGATAATCATGTCGGGGCATTTCCCTCAGCTTTCCTGCAGGAGAGGTACGTGAAGAGGAAGCAGGTTGGGTGCCTGGCCTGTACATGGCCCGGTTTTATGTTAAGTGTGTGATATCCGCTTGTCCAGAGAGTGAGTTTGTAGCTGCAGAGTTATCAAGTTTATGGTATACAGTCATCCCTCGCCACTTCGCATGTCGACTTTCGCGGCTTCACTTTTTTTCAAATACAGTACTGTGCTCATTGAAGTATATACAGTAACGTATACTCATTTAAAAAGTTAATCGAGAAAGTGAAAATTAGACCGCGGGCTCGGTTGTCTGAGTCAATTATATCCTCTTCCTATCCCGACCACTGACTGGCTCAGACTCACGCAAGTTTGTGTCTCTCATACACGCTTCTACATCGCTATGCATCGGAAGCATCTTTGTTTGTGATTTCTGAGAACTTTTATCTAAGCCCCACGATGGCTCCTAAACGTGCTGCTGCTTCTAAGCCTTCTGCTTCTTCTTATTTTCATAGGTTAGTGGTTCTGTGTAAGTACAATAGTAAACAGTGTGTGTAATGTACAATGATGATGATAATAATAATAATAATAAGATATTTGTAACGTCTAATGTCTTATTTTGTGTAATATATATTGGGTAATACGAGTGTAATGGTGACTGTTCAGAGGGCTCTAATAATGTTAAAAACCGTATTTAGAAGGTCGTAAACAGGTTTTCTATGCTCTAACTACGAAAGTATTCGATTTATAAATAAAGAATCCTATTTTGCGGAAATTTCGCGGTACAGTCTGGAACGGATTAAACGCGATAAACCAGGGACGACTGTACTAGAGGAAATCAAATGATAAAGGCTGTCATAATTGAAAATGTGCTGTTGAGGAAAATTTGAATAATATAGCTGTAAAAGAGGTATTTTGTGTGTAGCAAATCATATCTGATTCTTCGTGGTTTGCGAGACGATAAGCGTAACGTTAAATTTAATGCTGGGCCATTATCATTGGCCTTCTAACCTGGTTTGGTCTTTTCGTGTGATATGAAAGTCATTATGAGCAACGGTACTAATTAGTAACAGCTTTTTCTAGATTATAGTTTCTGCAATTAGGCCCATTCTTTGTGCATTGCATTTTAATGGGGATCTGTGCCTTAAATTAACACAATATATCAAAACAAAGAATGAAGTGTTCTCATTATGGGTTGTTGGCCCCTGTTTGTGTCCAGGGCGCTATGATGCATTTCTGTACTGGACCATACTCCAGAACTGAGAGCCTGTGTTAATTTACCGATCCTCCAGGGAGTATGAATGGTTTGATTTATACAGGGCCAGAAGAATGACCACAGCCTAGAAGAGGAGCCCTCGTGAATGTGAAAGCGGCCAGATTAAAGTTTCTCTTAGTATGGATAGATGTGGCTGATTTAGACTTTGATACAGTGCTGCAGATTGCAGAATCGTGCAGATATATATGGCCTCAGAATTGTACCTGTTAATGATGAGAAACTTTATGGCGATGATACACAGGGCCACTTTCTGGGCAATGTTGTCGGGCTATTTTGCTGACCACTGTTGGTTATTGATATGGTCCGGCTTGAGGATCAGTCATTGATATTAGGCAGCACATTTCTATTTGAAAAACCTTGTTCGGCAGTAGCCAACTTTTCACAGTCGTCAGGATCCAGATGAGTTACTCTGTCTCACCTGCTGATCAAATGCTCAGCAGCGTTTGCTCAGATAGCTGCCCTGTGTTTGATTACTCATAGACCTGTCTGCTGTATCTGGAATCGGAAATGCCGTGTGTGAAAGTGCTCTCGGTCATGCTTGATTTTGTGAGTACATTGTATATCACAGCCAGTAATGTAGATGAATCGTTTACAGCAGCGGTCGCTGACCAGTTACGAAACTTCTCTCTATGCCCCCCTCCTCTAATTCGGCAAAAAAGACAATACTAACTGAGCAGCTCCCCAGATTTTCCTTGTAAAAATAGCTTGCACTGTAAACAAGGTTGGAGACCACTTTTGTGCAGTGTGCTTAATCGGCGAGCTGGGCGGGGCCAAGCCAGCAGAGGTCTCTGCACTGACTACCATGCTGTGTGTTCAGGTGTGGGTGCAGCGTGTTACCCAGATGCACTCACCTATCTGTGTGGCAGCACTGTACTGACTTTTGCCTTTCACCAACTCCCTAACCCTAGGCCAGATCCGTAATGGCTTCATAAAGCTGACTGCTATCAGCAGGGAAAATCTATACCAGCAAACCCCCATCTCTGGGAAATTCATCCTGCCATGGAAGTCTGACTTCCTGAGTGGTACTATCCAGGTAATCCTGTTTTATTTTGAAATGAATATCCCCAAAGGCAAGACACAGTGGCACATCAACTCTTCACCAATTTACAAACCAGTTTACAGAAAAATGCATGTCTTTGTACTGTGATTCATATATGTAAAAGCTTACGGTGTGTGTCTTTTTTTTTTTTTTTTCTTTTGGATTTTAATTGGTAGAACTGCTGTGTGATGAACTTGACAGTCCTCGATGAGGCCCAGCATCCCTTCTGGTGCATTGGTGTGCCTGTGACCATGACCCTGTCTGACAAGCTCTCTGTCTCCTTTGACTTGGATGGAGAGAACTTCTACATCAAACACCAGGATGCAGACGGCAAGGTCAGGCTGGACCTAGTGTGGATGAGGGAGCATGCGCAGTTCTTTCTCGTGAACCTTGTAGTTTATATCTCCACCTCCAAAGTGAACGAGTATTTTGGACGAGAGTACTGAGGCAGCCGCTTTCTGCTTTCTGTTCTCTGTTCAGGAACCAAATAGTCTGACAGTGTTTATATACATATGACTGCAGACCATGTCTTTATTTTTTTTTTTATTAAAATGTTATATTCCTAAGCTTCCAGTTAACTTGAAATAGGAAGTGCATTTTGAGATGTTGCTGTTACAATAGTTTGTTTCAACTAAAAGTAAAAATAATATTCTTTAAAAAAAAAAATGTTCTTTGCTACAATAGGCAGAGCTTAAGGGTCGTGATGTCATAAGGGGGTGGGGCTTATTACCTCACAATCACAAAACATAGGTCATAAAAATGTGACCCCCCACACCACAACCACCACCACTGTAAACGCCGAGCGCAGTAGTTTGCCAGTGTACTATTATAAATCAATATAATCTGCGCTATTTTACATTGGCATAAAATGTTTAGCCAACAGGAATTAAAAAAAGGAATAGAATGCAATAACTTAACTGTCATTTTAAGGTAAGAAAATTTATGCATTCATTTAAATTAGTATAAAATATTTCACCAATACATTTGAAATTTTTTTTAACAGTATTTGTTAATGTAATATTTTAAAATTTAGTATAATAGTATAATTTTAGTATTAATGAACAATTTCTAAGTGGAATTAAACATTTAGCCAGTGAGAATCAAGGAAGAATTTAAACTCTTTAATCGGAATGTCATCTGTCCTCCCAGGCTGCCCTGGCAGAAATGAGCAGTCAGATTTACCTGCCGAGTCGGCCCCCTGTCTATATCGCACAGACACACGGATTAAAACACGTCCCAGCCTCATGTAGTGACTGTTAGAAATCACTGTTTAGAGTAAGCAGTCAGATATCTTATACATAACACGAAATGTCAGTTGGGTCCTGTGATTGAGTTACTCGCCAACATGAATTTTAAATGCATACCTCTGACAGTAACAGCCAGTGAAACAAGACTGGACTTTGTGTGTCACCATGTTAAACTTGTATTATAACCTGCCATTCTGCCATCGGCAGTCAAACAGCTGTACCTCATCTCTTGGCAAACACTAATATGGCAACCTGGGCGGCGAGTTATTCTTCTTCAGCACCCACTCAACCAGGATACACATGGTATTTGCCCTGTATGACATGGATGCCACCATCTCCTGAAGCCATCAATCTGCCGAGCCCCTCGTGGCCACCGTCTCCTGAAGCACTCTCTCTGCTGAGTCCCTTGTGGCCACCATCTCCTGAAGCCGCCACTCTGCCGAGTCCCTCATAGCTAAAGTCTCCTGATTGCCGTCACTCTGCCAAGCCCCTCTTGGTCCCCACACAGGCCAAGGTGCCCACCACTAAGCCCTACGTGGGCTCATTGGCCAGTGGCTGCTGAGACCCAGCATATGGCCCCTGACTTCCTGGACACATCACAGGACCTTGTCCTGAAAATGACACCTTTTCTTGATGAGCTGCACAACCATTTTGCTGGGCTTACCTTAATGGGTAATGCTAGGTTCTGGCCTGTAATCTAGGCAGAACCATTGAGGGGGACCTTAAGGAGGACTGCCTGCATGTGGGGTGCACAGTAAATCAAGATGGCAGCAACGTGTTTTTTTTTTTATTTTTATTTTTTTAGCAGTTTTGTCGAAAAAGTTGTAGACCATAGCTGAAAAATGTTATTGCGAAATTGGCTGCAATGTTCCATCCAAGCTGCTGCCAGTAAAGGTCCCAGGAGCTCTTGAGGCATCATGTGTGCACTGAAAGAGGTCAACATTTGCAAGAATAATTGCGGGGCTTGAAATGTGATGTTGAAGATAAATATTACGAGCGGCTGTGGATGCCACAATTAACGCCTTTTGGGAAATGCACCGACTCAGTCCGTGGCAAGTGTGGAAGGAGAAGCACCCCAAGGAATGGAAATTCAAGAGAATTCACAAGATCTCCTCTTTGTCCAGCCAATTTCTCCTAGACAGAACTAAGCTCAATATCCATAAGATTTTGACCATTTTCTCATACTTCTTAAATTCTGCTCCTCAGAAATACCTTCCTCTTGCCTTACCCTGATCATAATTTGTGATCTTAAAATGCTCGTTTGTCTCATTGCACCGATCCTTGTCTGAAATAGTCAGTTGGAGGTAAGATCCCGTGGAGAACTGGCTTCCAAATGAGCCAGCACAAAATCAGAAATTTGTCTCCGTGATTATATTCAACTCAATTCTTAACTATTTTATTTGTTCTCAGAGTTGTCTCACTTCAAAGATCTACACTGACTCATTGATTTTGACGAAAATACATTTTAAATGCAGCAGAATAGGTGACCGCTCACGCTAACACAAATATTGTCACAATTTCATGACCATCCAGCAAATACACTCACCTAAAGGATTATTAGGAACACCATACTACTTCAGAACTGCCTTAATTCTATGTGGCATTGATTCAACAAGGTGCTGAAAGCATTCTTTAGAAATGTTGGCCCATA
>JAODKM010000032.1:20382749-20418679 GCA_026780845.1 Petrocephalus sullivani
CAGCAGTGCGATCCAAGACAGACTATAGTGCAATACAGGACAGGCAGCAGTGAGATACAGGCCAAACAGCAGTGAGATACAGGACAGGCAGCAGTGAGGTACAGGACAGACAGCAGTGAGATACAGGACAGGCAGCAGTGAGATACAGGCCAGACAGCAGTGAGATACAGGACAGGCAGCAGTGAGGTACAGGACAGACAGCAGTGAGATACAGGACAGGCAACAGTGTGATACAGGCCAAACAGCAGTGAGATACAGGCTAAACAGCAGTGAGATACAGGACAGGCAGCAGTGAGATACAGGACAGACAGCAGTGCAATTTAAGAACAAAAACTAGATAATAAATAGGATGCAAACAGCATGGCGGAGAGGGCGCTCACACACCCTGTTACGGGTTGGTCAAGTCCAGATTGTTTTTAATCATGGGCGTGGGGGTGTGCATCTGGCCTGGCTCATATGTGCCGTCTGTCACGGGCAGGGTGATTTTGTTTAGGAAAACGAGGACGTTGCTTACATTTACCCTCGCATTGCGTCTGGCGAAATACTGTTTGAGCCACCAACAAAAGCCAGAGAGGGAAGTAGTCAAGCACGCCTGTTTATTTACTCATTTATGGGGGTATCTTTGTCGAGAAAGGCTTGCTTGCTAGACATGGAAGCCTCATCATGGCACTCTAAGCAAGGGCATTCATCCGTGAGGCAAAGGTGACCAATCATTTGTGTAAATGATTCTCTCCCTTCATTTCACTCCGTTATGCCAAATTCAGAGGCCTTCAGTTTCATCGGGGGATGTGAACTTTAGCTGTGGATTACTGTGATTTAGGCATATAGATAGTCTGGGTGTGACCACTTTGGTCTGGATTCCTCGTCGTAATGACGGAGTCTATGAGCCACAGTACAGTACTTAAGCCCACACACCGGGCAATGTAGACTAAACTCAGCTGATAAACGGCTAGGGTGTACACAAGAGAAACGGAAACATATTAACTAGGTCAAAGATAAAGTAGGTAATCCTTTTTTTATGAATAACCACTCCAGTACTGCAATTCCTAATCCTGTTCTTTAATTAGGTGAACGGAAAATAAACCAGAATACACTTCCTGTAAGTCTCTTCCAGTGCTGAATTTCTCAGCTGATCCGTTTTAGGGTGAGGTCCAGAACATTCCACATCTTGGCTAGAATAAAGTACGTGTTTTTATTGAACAAGCCCATGAACACGGTATGTTGACTGAATATGGAAAGGAACTGCTTCAAGATGTTCTGACTCAAGCCATGAGAAGCCATGCTTAGTGCTTTGATGATTTGCAGACTGAATGTTAGGTCTTCTGGTTAGTAGGAGATGGCCTGTAACAGTGTTGGGGAAGTTACTCACAAAAGTAGTCTATTACAGATAAGTACAAATCCAGACCACTGTTTTGTTTCAATCAACCAATTGAACCGTACTCTGTGACTGTGACTTTTTATACTCAACAGGTTGGATGAAACAGCGGACCAAACCTTGGTCTGGATTTGTACTTCCTGTAGCTGAACTTGTCTTGTCTGTTATTCTTTGTGAATAACTTCCCCAACACTGCCTATAAGGAGCAACTGGAGGCAGCCCTGAAGGAAACTGTGGCAAGACGTGATAAACGAAGGGACGACAGAGCCCATGAAGCAGCCCGGATTTATGTTTTGGGCGTACAGATAATTTCTGGATGCCACAGAACATTCAAAGGGGAGAGGATGATAATGGGGGGCTGGGAGACAGGGCTGACAGACGTGCGGACAATAACTCATCATGGAGTGAGTCTGTAGCATTAGCTGGAGATAATGTGGGTGGCCTGGGATGTTCGGCTGATAAGGCCCATGCCCAAGAGCCGAGTGAGACAAAAAACATAAGCAATCGAAAAGGTAGAGGGCCCAATGGCTGTCAGCCAACTGAGCAGGTCACAAGAATAGGGAAGTGTACTTTGCGAGGGACACTGTGACGTTTACAGTTCCACAAACCAGACGATAGGACTCCTTAGAAACAGACAGGCCTGGCAGCTGGTCATCTGGGCTTGGGATCAAAGAGCCGCTGGCTCAAAGTGCCGATAATATACTGGAACCTGTTTGATAAAACTCTGCTGAACTGATGATATAGGCAGGCTGTGACACTATGTAAATGGCGTTAGAAGTGGATTTATGGCATGAAGTTTAATGTAACACTACTTTTAGCCATGCAAGTGATTCCATAGAACTCTTTTAGGTCTGTTGTTAATATCAGGATTATGAATTGCGTTTTACCATCTGGAAACTTGACTGTATGGAGCACTGTCACGCAAATTGATTTTGGCAGAACTGTGGGGGGATGTGCAGGATTAAGCATTAAGGGTTGTTTTTAAGTATGAGCGTGACTTTTAAGTTAAGATGAATATAAGATATTATTTTGTTAACAGAAACGCATTTACTTGCAATCAAATAATAGATTAGTTTGGGTGAAGAGAGCATTCAAAGTAATACAACAAGCTGCAAGAAACTGCCAAAATCGAATTCTGGGATAAATAAACTTTTATGAATCTGAATCTGAATGGTGCCAGCCTAAGAAAACTGAAATATTTGAAGGGGAATCATAGTCACAGGACCTGCAGCTTCTCCTGGTCCCAACTGGGGCCGCATGTCGGCTACTCCTGCGAACGTGGGGGTGATGATCAACCAAAGGTGGACACTTCAGACAGTAAGAATCCAGACCGAGATCTTGTTTCAACCAACCAGCCATCTTGGTCTGGATTCTTACTTTCTGGACCTGAAGTGTTCACCTTTGCGATCAACCCATCATTCAGTTATGCGTAACCAAATTACTGGGTCATGTGTCATTGGGGGGGGGGGGGGGTGTCAGTAAAGCTAGCCAAGGCCATGTAACCAAGTCTGTCACGTTTTTATTCCCTTTAGAGTTTAAATCTGTACCTGTGACTGAAGTGCTAGCTGAATAGTGATTGAGCAATAGAGATCAGTAATAAGCTAATAGAGACAAGCAGACTCACTGTGACGCAGATGCTTTCAAAGTGTTCTAAGCAGTTAAGGCACTTTAACTTGCAAGATGGCAAACACACAGCCTAAACCTGCAGGAAATGGTGCACTGTGCAAATAGCACTATGTGCTAATGTAGCCTTTAAACACACAGATATTTCACTGTTTGTTGCAGGAGGAAGAGTCTGAGGATCTCATTACGTAGTGGAAGTTACAGTAAAGACTAATGTGGCTCGTATATAATGAAACATCGACAGAGTTACATAGATTGAAATGTACAGAAGAGTTGCTGAATAATGAAGTTAATCTACCCATCCATTGTCCTCTGCTTATCCGGGTCCGAGTCACAGGGGCAGCAGTTAGAGCAGCGATGCCCAGACCTCCCTCTCCCCAGCCACCTCTCCCAGCTCTTCTGGGGGGGTTTCTCATATATATAATAATCTATCCAGTGTTTCCTGGGTGTGTACCTGGTTCTCCTCCCAGTTGAACATGCCCAAAGCACCTCCAGGAGGTGGTGAACCACCTCAGTTCTTGTGATGTAGCAGAACAGCAGCTCTACTTTGAGCCTCTCCAGAATGTCTGAGCTCCTAACCCTAATTCTAAGGCCAAGCCCAGACACCCCGTGAAGGAAGCTCATTTCCCCTGCTTGTATCCACAATCTTATTCTTCTGGTCACTACCCAGAGCTTGTTACCATAGGTGAGGGAAGGAACGTAGATCGACATAGACCGTTTGTCAATCTACCACTCTTTTTCCATCACTTGACACATAAACTCCTCCCGTTGAGGCAGCAGCTGATCCACAACCTGAAGGGGGCAGTCCACCCTTTTCTGGGTGGAGAACCAAGGCCTCAGATTTGAGGGTGCTCATCCTGGCCACTTCATACTTGGATATAAACCACCTCAGTGCACATTGGAGATCACAGCTCGATGAAGCCAACAGGGCCACATCATCTACCTAAAGCGACGACGCAATCCTGACATCACCCAACTGGACACCTTCCACCCCTTGGATGCACCTAGAAATTCTGTCCAGAAAAGTTTTGAACAGAAACAGTGACAAAGAGCAGCCTAGGCAGAGTCCAACACCCATCGGGAATGAGTCCCAGTTACTGCCTGCAATGGAAACCAAGTTATACAGGGACCTAATGGCCCAAAGCAGTGGGCCCGACCACCAGGCGTTCACCCATGAGCTCCCACCCAGGCCTGGCTCTGGTATCGCTGTTCTGGGCAAGGTCTCTGGTTCTTTGTTCATGTGTTCCATAAGGGGTATTTGAATTGCCCTTTGTCTGGCCCCTCATCTAGCACCCCCAGAAAATAGCTCCTAGGATCATTCGGACACACACAGACCCCTCCGCCATAGTAAGATTTTGATTCCTGGATTCGATGACGCTAATTGATTGCTAAGCAGCACAGGACACCTTTGTTTGAGTACTTTTCAGTCTCAGAATTGGCAGGAAACACTTATGAAACTAGGAGGAAATATGGATCTGCTGACCAGTTTCTCTGCTGCTGGAACTGAATGTGGGTAATGGGATGCATTTGCCTGGGGACCAATAACGACAGAGCGTGCCAAACCGCTGGAGGTCAGGTGGGGACCTAACGCATGACTCGTCCTGCCAGTCACATCCATGCTAAGCAGCAGCTGCCAGGCCCAGAGCCTATGCTTTCTCAGTTAATCATGTCACTGCTCGTATTTCGGTTCACTTGTCTTTGAAGCCATGAAGCAAGGCAGACTCAACCTTTTTTTTATTTTATTTTATTCAACTAAAACATAAACACATTCTCTGTATAAGGAATATTAGTCTTCTGGCATGTTTTTAATTTCAGACTCAGAATCCAGTAATATTTTACATTTGCTCAGGTATACTGCTCCTTCTAGTATTGGAATCTGTTTACCATAAATACAAAATGCCTCTGTTTTCATTTATGGAACCACATCATGGCATATGACGAAATAAAACATTTACATCTAGTCTTTTTCAAATGCAATGTGGTTCTGAATAAGCAGAGTGATATACATCACTGATTTTCTTCAAGACCGGGTATCTTGTCATAAAAGATTCATCATATGCCGTCCTGGAAACCACAACTGAAAACCACATCCCTGGCTGCTTCATCCATTGGGGAAACGGACCCAGCGTGGAGTCACTAACTGCTCAACAAACATATACCAATCATAATGGGAACATAACTCAAACAGGATTAATCAGAAGATCAAGTAAGACACAAATGCTAAACACCCCGAACTAAACTATCCCGTCTGTACTGCCTGATTTTTCTGCCCAATCATCCCTGGTTCTTTGGCCAGGACACCACAGGAAGTGTGTACCCGCTGGGACAGGAGCTTCCGGAACTAGGCGTGCAGGAAAAAGTGTAGATAGTGGCTGAAACCGCGCTGAAAAAACCAGGGCATAGATGCAAAAGGCCGAGAGCCAAAGATGGCGGAAAGCCAGGGTCGAGAACGTATAAACATACAGCCACGTAACAGACTAAAGGTGCAAAATCAGTGCAGCCGCCTCACTTTACCCAGAGCAGTGCTTCTTAACTGTGGCCCCGGCTACACCAGTATAACACACATCAGTCTGAGTGTAAAATGTAAAATCTCAGCCACAAAACTCGACCCGTGCAATAAGGCTCGGACTGAGCCAGCTCAGTTCCAGCCATTGTTCTGGGGCACTGAGGAAACACTAAAAATAGATGTCTTTCATGAGTATGCAGAAGCATGTTGCTTCCTTTGGCTTGCACGCTACAAGACTGTCATTGATGCTTTTTAAACTTGGGTACGGTAACTATAATCCATGAGGTGTCAATTGGAAGCTTTGTAATATGGGTGTCTAGCTGTTTATTAATAATGGATCCCGTTCCAGACCCCTGATGTTCCTGTTGTTCCACACAACTGGGATTCTTCGTGCAGAGCCACCTTTGTGCTCAGTTCCCAGGGGACTGCCGGCCTCTGGCCCCTAAGACTTTCGTCCGAGGTGCACAAGGTCACATTTGCTTGGCGGCATGTTCCGAAGTTAATGAGCTTCTTAAATAGTCTGTTTCCACTCACAAAGGATCGGACGGATACTGGGTCACACAATTTTCCTCTGAGGAACTCAAAGAACAGACCCCAGGTGAATAAGCATTTCTCCGAAAATAAATACTATTCAGGCAGCACCATGACTTATTAGTCACTTAGATAACCCAGATAGGATTCTTCATGACCCCACTGTTCATTGTTTGTTACTGAGTGCCTATGTCATGTGCAGGGGTTGCTGCTGCCATCAGCAGAGATTGCTGGCATGCTGCTGAGAAAGGTCATGGGAAAATGGGAAAACATTTTTGTTTTTGATTTTTTTGCCATTCTCATTACAGACAAAACAAGACCAAAGACCATGTCGATATGAAGCTAGATGACTACTTCCTCAGAGGCTCATAGATATTTCACTGTCAAACTACTGACAATCTGTTAACATTATCATAATCATAACAGACAGGGCATCGGTGTTAATCAGTCATTAGCAACATTCACCTGTAATCTCCGGTGTATTGCAGCACCTAGGACCATTCTCTGCATTAATATGCTACCACAACTCACTCACTCACTCACTTACTCGCTTATTGATTCACTCACTCACTTACTTACACATCTACTCACTCACTCACTTATTGATTCACTCACTCACTTACACATCCACTCACTCACTCACTTACACACCACTCACTCACTCACTCACTCACTCGCTTATTGATTCACTCACTCACTCACTCACTCACTTAAACATTCACTCACTCACTCACTCACTTATAACCAGAAAGTATTTATTACTAAAAAAGTAGATTATGTAAGCGTAAAAGAGACTGAAATGCAATTGGAGACTTTATAAATCTTTTGGACAAGAGTGAGAGATGTGTTAAACTAATTATGCAGGTTTCTTTTCTCATTGGAATACGGATCATTGCTGCTCTTGTCATTTGAGTCCTGAGTCGACGTGTCCTCATCTTTTTTTTAAGCCAGTCGTGTTTTCTGCCCAGTGTCTATCCCAAAATGCCCTATCTACAATTTCTCGTATTTTTTTTTTGCCTGGATCCAGAAAATTCAGTGCAAGAATCCTGAGGGATAAGTATAATTCCACAAGTTACCTAAATGTACTAGCAGATATCTGCTAACTGATATGCTGGTACAGGTTAATTGTTTTTGAATGCCAATGGTAAGCATGGCACCGTCCTCAAACCCGTAAGGACTAATTCTTCTAAAATATACAAATTACCATAAAACAAAATCTAATAAACAACTTCTTCAGGTGCTTTACATAAATAAAGTAAGTAAACAAAAAAGCTTGTTTCTGTTATATAAGAGATAACTACTGTAGAGATTCCTTGGATGATGTCCAGAAGAATGAAACACTTCTGCTTATTAATTCAGCAGATGCCTTCCGTCCAAAGTAACTTACAGTATAAGAGCACAGAGGTACAGTAAATGTGTTAGAATGAAGGAGCAGAGGTTATAAATGTACTAACAGGAATGGTATATGCAGCCTGGCTACCCATGGTGCTTTTGATGAGTGGATGTCATGGACATCCATACTCTAGGTGTACATCTTTTATAGGCCAGAAACATTATAAAACAACACTCTCCCTGCAAAGAAATCAATCAAACAAACAACACAAAGCTGCATAATACAGTCAGTGCAGGTAAAGCAGATCAGTTAAAAAAAAAAGAACTCGGTAACACATTACTAAAAGTAGTCATACTACAGTATACATGTCTTCATAATGGATTATAATGCATTCATAAAGTATTATCAGATTTACCGGTAACACTTTAGTTGAGGGGCCACAAATGATGCAGTAATACATGCTTAGTAAATGCATTAATTAACCATTAACTTTGCGTTACTTCATCATTAATCAGTGATTTCATTAGTTAGTTCATTAGTTAATCATTAACTAATTCATGTTCATGATTAGTACTTCAGTAGTCAATGAGGTACTACTATGATCTGTGGCCCCTCAACTAAAGTGTTACCGATTTACCTATTATTAATAATGCTCTTTGAAGGTGTCATCTGTAATGCACTATAAACACCTTCATAATGCAGCACAAAGAATCCTTAATTCTTATACTGGCCATTATAATGCATTATAAAAGTATTTACAGTGCATTATAGGTGAGACCTTTATAGAGCATTCATAATGCATGAGAAATAAGGCTATAATGTATTATGTCTTTTTAAAATAATTATAGTTGTGTTTATAATACTTTATGAATTTGTAATGATGAATTATAAGAACAGTTATTAGGCTTTATGAATATAGGCTTCATAGAAAGTGTTACCAAAAACTCATAGGCTGCATAATTTATAGAAGGTGGAAAAGTACAGTTATGAGGCAAAGACAGCTGACTGAGTGTCTGTCAAGCTCGGTGAGGTTGGTGACTAAGAGACCATTAAGCAATTGGGTGCAAGCAGATGGAGATAATCTGCGACTGAAGGTGCTCCTTAAATGGGGCCAGCTTTCTGTTCAGATGATGGGCCTCATTATTTGGAATTGGTGTCAGATTGGACACCATTCCTCTCTCATCACCACATCCGAAGAGTCCACAATCTGCCCAGTGATGGAAATATCCCTCCTGTTAGTCTGTTTGAGCTTTGAGCTTCCTTCCCACAAGGAACACTGCACTGGCTACATCAAGCTGGAATAAAATGTAGCAGGGGTCTGATGTTGCCTGAAGAAAAGGGCATTTCCCCGGAATTTTCATGCCTGCAGGACCCCTGCAGCCAGACCATAATAATGGAAGGAGTGACTAGATGCTGCTGAGAGGACCCAAAAAGGAGAAGGGCTGCTGCAGCAGGAGGGAGGACCTGGAGGAGACACTGCGATAGGGAGACGGGCCGCAGAAACAGGTCAAGGCTACGGAGGAGGCAATTCAGGGGAGTCTCGTTTTACATCAGATAGTTTGGCCAGATTTTCAGCTCAAAGATATTTATGTATACAGCAACCGATTTAGCAGATGCATCTGCCCAAAGTGACGTACAATGGCGGCAGATGAAATATCACTCCAGGTTTACTGAACAGCCTCCGAGTTCAGCAAAACACTGAGGAATATTTGTAATATATGTCAGTTTCCATTAGCAGTATAGGAAAATGTTCAGTGCCAGCAAACCAATTAACAAGTGAGACTAATCAATAAAAGTAGATAGTGTTTTCATTCATCTTAATTGTTTATGAGTGATACTATGGTGATATTATAAGCGACAAGTATATACAGTACAGTGCTCTTTGAAAGTTTGTAAAATTTTCCTTATTTTTATATGAAAGTGACCTAAAACATCATCTGATTTTCAAACAAGTCCTAAAAGTATATGAAGAAAACATAAAAAAAATAACAAAAACGATTATGTTTGGTCATGTTCACAAACTTTCAAGCAGCACTGTATTTAGAAACTCAATAAAGCTTAGTAAAGTAATTCTTTAAATGAATTACTCACACATCACAAAAATCACTAATGAATTTAACAGATAAAATAATAAAGGTATTGTAGGATTTACAGGATGATTGGCGCATTACTCGAATAACAGACGAGAACAGCGATATGGAAGATGAAATATAGCTGGAAAGCAGGAGGACAAGACGTCAGTGTCCGGCCCTCGAGTGAGCGTGCTGAAGCAGACACCCAGTGCAGGTGACTGTCTGCATTACCGTCTGCTTCAGGGCAGCGCAGGGCTGGACTTAAGGATGGGTTTTCAGCTTCAAATTTCATGCAGACTGTATTCACTTTCTGTCAGTATGTTTGGTGTGGAGATTTGCTTTTTGAACCACATTCCCCTATATAAACCTGAGAAAGAGGTGCATGGATGTTCATTACTCTGGCTTAGGACCAGTCGACTCGGTCTTGGTTATGCAGTCCAGTGCTGATGTGGTGAGCATCGCACCTGCCAGATTGCTGGGAGCTTTAGTTTGGCTACCAGGCTCAATCTGCAGTCTGAGGACCTAATGACCTACAGCTATGGTATCCGGAGTTCAAATGGATGTTTGTGCATAATAATGGAGTCATCAAATGATTTTTGCTATAAAAATCCTTTATAGAGTACAATTATATATTTTTTCAGTAACTACAAAAGGCATGAATTTTATAATACAATGAAATAAAAAAATAAGTGAAATCGAGGTCTACCAGGTTTTGACGTGTCTGTGCTAACTTGGACAGAATGGATGGACCTCAGGTCTAAGAGAGCATTGCTGCTGCTGTGCTCCAATGGAAATGATCAAAAACAGCATGTGGTCATTTTATTCTGCATTCGAGCATCTTTTAGGCCACTCATATTAAAAAACTGGGCCTTAAAATCAATAACGCAAAGCTCTTCAAAGAAAGAGAGAGAGAGAAAAAAATGTACCAGTAGGACCTTCTCAATGAACCACCAATGTTCAGGATGAATGCATGGCTTTGCTCAGTATAGTACATCCTGTGCAGTTTAATCAATAATACAATACACCAACCCTATTAGCCACTTAGTCTGGCTCAGGGCCACATGGACGGGGGTAGGCCATCACAGAGCATGTACAGACACATGGATTTAAACACCCAGCTCCATGTTTCTTTTAAAATGCTTCAAATCAGTGGTTAAATGAAAAAAATGGTCCAAGATAATAAATTAGAAGCCAAGCTGGAGCAAAAGTGCCAAATGCACTTTGGATCACAAAAGGCAGTATTTGTTGTGACATCATATGAACAGTAACTCATAAGCAGTATTCCTTTATCTACATTGATAAAGCTGTACTTCTTTGGAAGTCTGTCTGCCTGAACCTGCTTATGCCTGAATAACCTCAAACATGACAATGTGCAGCCACGCTGACCCTGAAGGCAGCAGGGGCCTGCTGGGTGTCTCAGAAAAGCCACGTCCAAGCCTCTGCAGGAGCCTGGTATATCTGCCGGAGATACCTCATGCAGGCAGTCAACAGCAGGTAGTGTGAGGTGTCTTCCCACCTTCCTGCCATTAGGGTTATTTGTATGATTTGCAACATAGGGCTACAAGAATGATTCCTGGTCTTAGAGGAATGTCATATGAGGAAAGGTTAGCTGAGCTAAATCTGTTCAGCCTCCAGCAAAGGAGACTGAGGGGGGACATGATCCAGGTCTAGAAGATTCTAACAGGTCTGGATGCTGTTCAACCAAATAGTTACTTCAGCATTAGTCCAAATACAAGAACTCATGGCCATAAGTGGAAATTAGCGGGCGAACATTATAAACTGGATTTGAGGAAGCACTTCTTTACACAGCGGGTAGTTAGAGTATGGAATAGTCTTCCTGTTAGTGTAGTGCAAGCTAAAACCTTGGGTTCCTTTAAATCAGAGCTAGATAAGATTTGAACACCTCTGAGCTATTAGTTGAGTTCTCCCCAAACAAGCTTGATGGGCCGAATGGCCTCCTTTCGTTTGTATATTTCTTATGTTCTTATGTCCTATATAGTAAATAGTATATATACTATACATAGTACAGTAGTATAGTGCCATGCTTGTCTTTAAGATTAATGTACATTAAAGCTTCTGCAAGCTCTCGGTGTTTGTATACTTGGCTGTCCTTGGAAAAGTGAGCAGGGGTCACATACGAGGGTCGATTTTAATGGTGGACATTTGCGATCTTAAAGGATGACTAAGGGCCAAGCTTGGGAAGGGAAGGAGGACCTGAGGCCGAGCAAAATAAATCTGGCCGTATTTGGTTTTCCAGATGTTGGGCAGCAGTAAGAATCCATCACTAGTGGCTCACATTCAGCTTGGAATTAGAAACCTTGGAAGTATAGAGATCTGCCATATTCTGAAATATTTACGGACCAAAGGTTGCCCTAACTGCAGTAAAATATTGTGAAATACCTGAAATTATAATACCTAAAAATAGGCTTCTCTAGCCCAGTGTATCTGATGCTAATTAATTTCTGTGTATTTTATAGTGTCCCTCCCAGCACACTTTTCCCTAAATTACTTAGTAATCTTTAAGGTAGTAGAAGTCCAAGTAGACGAAAAATTATATAAAAATAATTTTTTTAATAAAAATTATACAATTAAAAAGGCTGGATAGAAAAATCTGCAAAGAGTATAATCATTTTCCGAAAACATTAAAATGCTAGGGTTGGTTGTGCAGTCCACATTACACTATGTCTTGGTCCGAATGTGGACCAAATTACGCCATCTCTGTACCACTGTTAAAAACACTGTTTAGCTGCTTTGACATATTAGCATTTTTCTGGAGATTTTAAGGTCAGCAGCAGATCAAAAGAGATGTGAACAGTTGAGAAAGAGTCATTTGTCTGCAAGTCGACTACAGACCAGTTCAGACCTTCTGAAGTCGGGGAAAGTATCAATTTGAAAGAATAATTCTGACTTGGTCAGGATTTGTTGACAGAGTTATACCTAATCTGTCAAAGTAGAGCATAGATATGGAGTATACAGCAGTCATTCGTCTAGACTTCCTAACCTCTAGTACAAGCATCCTGACTTAGATGTGAAAGATGAATGATTAGGTTTAGGCACAGATCACTCAGCTTATGGTGAGCAGACAGACTCTCAAGGGATACTGAGGAGACCTTCAGCCACACACAGACGGTGTTATTTGTGTTGATGGATATCTGACATTGGGATCAAAAGACCCAACCCTCCCCAATCCCATGAGAGAGACCCTCCCGAATAAGGTCAGTGCCCAGAATCCCACCTTGCTACAGCCAGCCAATCAGAAACAGAGATGCACGAAAACCTCTAATGCCTGTGTCAGCTTTGTGTAGGGGTGGCCCATCTTATCCAGAAAGGACCGCTGTGTATGCGGGTTTTTGTTGCAACTCCCTAATTAGATTACTAATTAGATGGCTGATTGGCTGAAGAGTCCTCACACCTGGGTTAGAACAGCTGACCTAAAGGTTATCCCAAAATCCTGCATGCACACTGCTTGGCCACCCCTAGCAGAGATAAATGTCCAACTGTCCTTATAGTCTTGCAATACTCCTGAAGAGGATGAGCTCCTGACATTTTACCTTTGTATTATTTTTGAAAAATGTGACAACAAAGCACTTGCAACATGTAATATTTGTTGTGTGTGTATATAGAAGCTATTGCATGTTTAATAAAAATTACAAGGGGGATATTTTTAAAGAGGAACATAACAAGGAACACATTAAGGAAGCAGCATAACAGCTAGTGCCTTAGAAAGACTAGTTTCTGTAGAATCCTGGGTGATTCCATAAACAAAATTTAGAAAATGTTCTAAAGCCATCAGTCAGTGGTGTCCTGCAGTAAATACAACATTTCTACCTGAGGCCAGTACTTTCATCATCAATGGAAATGTGCAGATAATACCCAGAACTGCTTATATACACAACTCATCTACATTCCTTCATGTAAAGTCTTCTGACTGGTACCAAGATGATATGTCAGCAACCACACCATTGTCTCAGGCCTCCACCGTTCACCATGGCCGTGTTTTACCCTACAGTAGTTATCTTCCTGGTCCTAAAATTGACCCCAGATGTGACCTAAAATGCTTCAGCTCTCAGGAAATGTGAGCTCTATGACTGCAAAAAGGTTTAGGTAGGAGAGAAGAGGCCCGACCTGTGAGGGTTAGGCCGGTTGACTTTTAATTAGAATCAAGTCTGTCCTGTCAATCTGCATTATCCAGTAAATACCCTTTAGCTGAGAGTATTCTCATAGAAGAGGCTGATCTCAACATTGATTACATTTTGGGGGTGAATTTTATTAAAAAGGAAACACTGTTGGAAACCTTACTTGTCCTTTGTCGAGTATTATTTTGAGTGTATTGTGCTTTTCCACACATTCCCACGTCTGGCTGAAGTATGGCAGGACATTAATGTTGCACTGCTGCGGGACTGGTCACTGCTTATTACCCAAAGCTCACCTCTCTACCTACTTGCTGTCATCGGGGAAACTTATGCGTGATTTTAATTACATTGATCAAAAAGGCATTTTATGCATGGTGCAGTGGTTAACACTGTCACCACACACCTCCAGGGTCTAAAGTTCAAATTCCACCCTGCCCTTTGTACATGGAGTTTGCATGTTCTCCCTGAGGCTGTGCAGGATTCCTCCTGGTTCTCCAGTTTCAAGTCCAAAGATGTGTACAGTTAGTTACTGAACATGCATTTCTAAATTTCCCATAATACACGCGCTGATGGACTGGCATCCCATCCAGGGTGTCCCCTGCCTCAGGCCCTGTGATACACTGGCATCCTGTCCAGGGTGTCCCCTGCCTCATGCCCTGTGACGGACTAGCATCCTGTCCAGGGTGTCCCCTGCCTCATGCCCTGCAACAGACTGCCATCCTGTCCAGGGTGTCCCCTGCCTTATGATTTGTGATGGACTGGCATCCTGTCCAGAGTGTCCCCTACCTCATGCCCTGTAACAGACTGGCACCCTGTCCAGGGTGTCCCCTGCCTTATGATTTGTGATGGACTGGCAACCCATGCAAGGTTTCCCCTGCCTGAGTGCCTGGGATAGGCTACAGCATTCTTAGTGATTCTGTACTGAATAAGAAGGATGGATGGCTGGATGGATGGACAGAATTTTTTATAATATCAGCTAAACATGTTCTTAAATGTTATAATGAATACTTACTATAAATTCAGAGATTACGTATTTTGTATTTCATAAACTTAAAGATGTTTTCTTGACTTTTCATTTCTCAACACATTTAACAAGCATTTCGTTCTGATTGCCAGTTTGTTTAGTCACTCTATTAATTAATCACTCAGGCCCAAGAGGGAAATGAGGACTTGTTGAGTGATTAGAAACATTTTACAGTGAGATACGTGATCAGTGGAGGTCAGGCAGTTTCTGAAAAATGTTCTGAGATGCTTGCTGAAGACTATAGAGGTGTCTATAATGGAGATGAGAGGAGGATATTTCAGCAAGAAAATCCTGATAACTGCGGAATCGGCTGGTCTGATCTTGCCGTTTAGGTGATGGTTAGAAGAGGTGTAACCATAAAACAGATCAGCTTCTGGTATTTCTCTAGGGGAAGTCAGACGCCTTGGGACATGGCTGGGGGGGGCAATAACAAAGGTCATTAATGCAGCTTTAATGATGAATTTTAATGTCAGCCACATATGTAATTACTTCCTGAAGTTTAGTGTGAGGGACTGACATCCCGTCCATTGTGAGCTCCTGAGACAGACCGAAAGCTCACTGTTACCTTGAACTGGATATGTGATTATGGAAGATGGATGGATGGATGGATGGATAAGAAAAAGACCATCTCTGTATAAGTATGTCATGAAGATGTTGTGAAAGACTTCAAAAGCCGCCTGTCATGCTGTTTGAAGCTGACTGCACGTCCATTCTTCAGCTCCACTTTCATCATTTATTGAATCATAAATTAAACTTCGGACGGGAAAACCTCATGCTGGTCGAGACGCGGGGCATCGAGCTATCATATCCTTTTTGGAAACCTGCCTCTGCCTGTTCGGATTTCCACCGGTGGAGATTCATAACAATATAAAAGTAACAAACGTCCAAAATGTGCCTTTTGGCTGTTGATATTGGCTCATGCGGAGTATTTCCCGATACCCATCGTTCCCACGCGGAAGATGCACAGCGCGTACAGCGCGTATAGAAGCATACGTGGCGCTTTGTGCCTGCTGTCTGCAGTTTGTTCTACCGCAGTAATACAGCTCGCTGGTCTAACGCTGAAAGGGGATTCACCCTCTGCACATTCCTCCTCAGCTTAGTGGTATCACGCCACATGTCTTTTTTGCAAATCATGCCTGTCCCTGTCTTCCAAAATGCATTTCTGAATTTCCGCCGTGGGAGTGAGATCAGCAGTTTCGCAAACTTAGCGGCACCCCATGCTGCGCGGAGATACAAGCAGAGACAGAAACGCACCAAATCAGTCATAATGAGTCAGAGAGAGACCGGCCTGAGACCAGGACGAGCCTTGCGGCGTGTGTCAGGGAGATTAATTCAGCTGGTTTTGTACGACCTTCTGGAAGTCCTGCTTTGGATGCTAAAGACATCTGTCTGGAGGGAAAAATGCCTCCTCACACTTATACTGGCTTTATAAGCACCAGAGATAGCAGCACAGAAGCCCTTTCCATTGTCTTTAGGGGACTGGCCACATCACTCTAGTATGAATAACATGGCAGATGCACAGCCATAGGACATTTGAGACGCTAGACGCAAGTCAAACAGGAAATGATCTAATCCTTTTTGCAGAGTGTGCCTTCCACAATAGAAGATTTAGGTCACAAATTAGCCTGCCAATAACTGGTTTCGACTGTGATTTCTGAAATGCGCTGCTGCCATTTCCGTGATGCATTCTCCATGTTTTATCAACACATTGATCATCTGCTTTCTGATGGAAAGTCATGGACTTTGCTTGTAATTACAAGACTGCATATGATCGTAGCTGCATCAGTGTGGAGTAGCTAACGCAAACAGCGGCACTGCTCGCGCATAACGGCGCGGTAACTGAACCAGAGTGTGCTCAGTTTTGATGACGAAGCTTCGTTTGACGGTAAGTGACGCCGAGAATGATGGCACCGCTGGTGCCAGCGGGTAACATTATTACTTAAATACATGAAAAAATCTGAAATCGGCATGTATCTTCTGTTTGGGCCACATGGATCGACAAATTCTGGAAAAATGCCACAAGCACCAATAGCTCTTCAAAAGAAAGGGGGAATGATCAACGTGGTCTCATCCAGGGTCTGAGTTTGCATTTAATAGTCTGGCTTTCATTTTCCTGTCATATTTGAGTGCACTTTTTTTGCAAGACACGTTTTCAACAAAGAAGCTTATTTATTCTAGTATTTTCTGTTGACCAGAAGTTTTTTTCTTCTAAATGTGAAAGTGAACTTCCATTGGACTCACATCCTCTTTAGGGTGGCAGTCTCCATATTGTGACGCCTTCAAAATTCACCCCTTCCTGATCCGTCACCACTTAACATGCAAACACTATGTCAGAATTTCTGTAGATATCAGACTGGGGGTGGCACAGTGGTTACCCCTGTCGCCTCACGCCTCTAGGACCAGGGTTCATTTTCCCACCATGGCTCCATGTGTGTGGAGTTTGCATGTTCTCCCCATGGGATTTCCTCCAGGTACTCCAGTCCCTTACCCCCCACAGCCCTAAAACATGCTGAGGTTTATTGGAGCTGCAAAAAATGCCCATAAAGGTGTATGTGAATCCTCAAATGGGTTGGCACCCCATCCAAGGTTGTTCCCTGCCCTGTGCCCATAGGCTCCAGACCCCTTGAAAAGGACAAGCAGTTTCAGATAATGGATGGAAATATCAGGCTGTATTTCACATCTATTATATCTGTGCAGAATTTTTCAGTTCAGTCTTGGTATGCCAAAAACGGTAAGATAAAATGATGTTATCATAATCAGAAATTCTGCTCCCTCCTGAGGAAGTCAACATGGATCCAAATACTATATATGAAATCTTTTGATTTATTATCTTGCTTTTATGAAGATATTTATAAAGCACAGAACAGTGATATAGAGTGAATGCACATGAGGATAGAGATCTGCACATTGCATAAGCTGATAAATGTGCTCTGGAATTTCGGGGTCATTTTTATGAGGTCACGCTTGCCACAGTAATTCTTTCGTCCTGTGTCTGATACTCAATACAAACGCATCTAGTTGAGCAACGTTATTCTGTCAAGACCTGGTGATATATTTAGGATCACAACACTGCAAAGGGTGTAAAACAGTCCCAGAGAAGGTGAGCCAAATAGCAGCCTATGAATCTGAGAGGAACTGATATCAAGAACACTTTAAACATGACGTAGCTTGCGACTATCAGTGTCTGTTTCTGTTCCACATTTATCATGAAAATCACTCTTGCTTGTTAATCATGAAGGTTAATTCTAATTCTACTTTTTTCTGCAACAAACATTGTCCCATCCCGTCCCAAATGCACCCTAGTAAACTTGTTTTTTGTCTGTATGAACTTTTAGGATTTTTCTGAAGTCATATCTGCTCGAAAGATTCCTAAAGTGGGCCAACAAAGAGCAGATGTGAGCTGGTGTATCTGTGCAGTCTGCTCGAGTGAAAACAAAGGCCTATAACGATAAACACGCCTGTCAGGCTCCCGTCACTGGAGCTCTACACCTCCATTTCTGATTGTTTTTTATAAATTTCACGTTGTGTTTCACTCAGCCACGCATAGTTTCCAAATGAAACGTAGGAGAGCTTCCAGTGCTCACGTTTGACATGAGGTGGCCCCATGTTTTCTCTGGGGCACAGAGCGTGACCTCACACAGGAGGGGGGACTGGGTTCAGCATAGTTAGGCGTGATGACTTCCTGGTCAGCTGACCGTAGCTGACACTGATGAAACCCTATATTCAGTGTGGAGCATTCGGGCCTCGCCGAATGTTTATAGATTTTTTACTGATACTTCAGGCTCCACCCATGAGTGGCTTTTGCTTAACGTCCCTGTCATGAAGCTACAGAATAAGTATCAGTCAGAACATTCATGTAGGTGCCTTTGAAGCCTGGAGGGGATGCTTGACATCAGCAGTATTTTTAAAAAGGCTTCGGCAGTTGCACTAAAACTTGCAGCAGTTTAACTCTTTCGCAGTCATTCCCTTCTGTAACATTTGACTGAAAAAGAGATAGGACAGCACAGAAGTCAGGAATAAGCAAGCGCTGTAAAGGGGCATGACTTAACAGAGGAACATATACTCATATGCCCAATATTCCAGTATCTCATGAACATGATGAGTCTGTTTAAAAGTCGCCGGTTTAAGACAAAGAACCTGTTTAATTATAGCCTTTCATCCTTGTATACCCAGGTAAGAAATGAGTCTGCTGGAGCGGCTTTGGGCGTACCGTCAGCATGACGCTGTACGCCGGGAGAAGCAGCAGACCACATTTCACCCTCATTTCACAGCCTGATCGATTACAATCATAAACGCTTATGATTTTTGCTTTCATAATTATAAACGCTTTCTCATTCTCATCCATATTTTTATACTCTTAAAAGCGGTAAAGGAGAGAAAAGAACGCAATTGTTTTGCCATAACTACTAAGCCATGGTTAAGCTTCGGAGACCAGCAAGCTGGAGTGTTTACCTGGGATTAGTTTTAATAACTGGCAACACTCAGCTAGAGCATAAACTTTACATCCATCCGTTGTCTAAGCTGTAATGCCGGCAAAGCCACAGCGTAAACAGATGTCCTGGAAAATTGGAATTGTCTTGCTTTTGCACAGTATTACTATTAATACTCTAGAAAGCACTTGTGTTAATGTATTGCTGGACGCGACAATCATTGTCAGGTCTCCAGCGATCTGGCCCCCTGAGGCCTTCGCTGTTAAACACACATTACCTTAAAAGAACGAGGGCCTCGTGGAATTTATACCACCTCCATACGCCGGAGAAGAAGGCCTCCGCTGCACAGTCCCGGCTGGCTCTGCTCAAAGGAAAGATGCATTAGGTCATAGATGCTGTTTGTCCAAAAGCTTGGGCTTCCAGAGTTTGTGTGTCACCCAATCACCGTGCCAAACAAACTAATATAAAGGTCACAGTTAATGGTAGCTTTGGAATGGGTGCATACAGGCTTTAATTAATCCAGAATCTTTTGGGGATTTGCTTTTCAAAAGCTGATATTGTTGACTGCTGATTATCTCGTTGTCAGCATTTCATCGCAGACAGGAAGATCAAAAACACATCCATTCATGCATCTTGCAGTAGAGGGTAGTGGGATTTTCAGAAACTCTGCAGTTCATTCGGAATTTAACAGTCAAAGCAAAACATATGAAAAATGACTTATCATCCAGTCTAGCATTCAAGTGCAATAACAGGTTATAACCTATACAGCAGTTAACAAATTTTCATCCACCTATGACAGACATTGGTCTGTTTTCAGATGACCTTCAATAAGGAAAGTTTTGTATACAGTACCAGTCAAAAGTTTTAAAACGCCGAGCTGCCTACAAAGGAGAGTTATAGTGTCATATCGCATGACCTGGCCTCCTATTTTTAGAGGAGTCTGACCAAAGAGGGAAGGAAAAGCGGGCAATGAGTGCTCAGCAAATACGTGGGGCTTCCGTAGCTTCCGTCAGGACAGCTGGGAAAGCATCCCAGGAGGCCACCTCATGAAGCTGGCATAGAGGAGTCAGCCAGTCCCTCGCAATTGGGGTTTAGGGCCTTGGTCAAGTGCCCAATGGTGGGATCAATCTGCCAGTTCAGGGATTTGAACCAGCAACCTTCTGAGTCCAATCCTACAGAGCTGACCCCCACCCAAACCATTTTTTTTGGCTAATAATTTTTGGTCAGTGATAATTCCATATACAGTATGTTATTTAATATGTTTGATGTCCATATAATTACTCTTAAACGTAGAGAATAGTGCAAACTTTTGACCAGTACTGTTTTACCTTTAAAGTCATTGCATCACAGAGTTGAAAAAGTGTTTTTTCCTGGGGAAAAAACACACACTGTAAGAACTGCACACAAGATGCCCAAAAGAATGGAACAACACACAGGATGCCCAAGAAACTGGAACACATACACTTTTAGTTGTTTTTCAAAAAATATCTATCATTGTATAATTCTGGTGCTGCTAACCTCCTTGAATTAAGAAAAAATATAATATTCCTCAGTTACATTTCTCAAAATTGTCGTAAAGTGTGAGAAATGACTTGTGCTATCTCAGGAATTTTGGGGGTATTCGGCATAGTCTGATATCATTTAATGACTGGAATACATGATATCATTAAATCAGGGATCTCAACTGCCAAGTTAACAGTGGTAATGTAGTACAGAGAGATTACGACTCGCTTTGATTAGGTGAGCATGACGAGTTTAGAGGCTTTGGAGTGTAATTCACAGTAGGTATTCAACAAAGGTTAAGGGCATCTATTACTGCTGTCAAAAATAAAATTACCAATAAAAAAAAAATACAAAGTTGATGTTTGGAATCGTTAACATTTAGATTTATGTTGTGTAATTGCATGCCAGATAGCTTTTTATTTAGTCTGGGAGTGTCAGTTTCTTGGAATCTGGGAGGTAATATTATTGGTTCATGAAATGCGTCAAGTCAAAAACACAAACCATCTAAGCACCGTTATAATATCCATGGCTATTAAACTAGCTTAGCTAGCTTTAGATACACTTAGGATGATGGATACGGCGGCACAGTAGGCACTGTGCCGTGTTGACCGTGGTGCCAGCTTGTTACCTGCTGCAGCAGTGTTCCAGACACTGAGGGATACTGACAGACTAGCCAGTGCTGTATATTACCAGTTTGTGCTCTTGGAATGCCTCTTGATTGATTCCCCTCGTCCAGATTACATTTACAATGAGTCATGCGTGAATTGTGTCTCTCGTAACATTAGTGCAGTTTCCAGACTGAATTCCATGTTCCATTCGGCTAATATTTATGGTTAATGAAAGCCGTCCCACCGGGGAACAGCTGTGAGCTCTCATTCTACAGTAGTGCAGTAAATCTTCATCCTTGTGACTTTTCTTCTTGTAGGAGTGGGACCACATTCCTCATGAGTAAGGAGTGATGTCGGTCAAAGTGTCAACCGCTGTCTCCCCCAACCACACTCAGAGGCATGGCGATGCCAAGCAGCTGCAGGCGCGCGTGGTGTTCCTTGTTGCGGCAGGTAGCCATGCATTACAAAAATTATGACTTCCAATTATAATTATGTGGCAGCTAGCGAAGTAGCCAAGACCACCTAAACCGAGACCAAGTCATTACCAAGACCAGAGTGTATCGAGACCGAAACAAGGTAAGGCAAGACCGAGACAAGACCAAGACCAAGGCAGGGCGAGACCAAGACAAGATCAAGACCAAGGCAGGGCGAGACCAAGACAAGATCAAGACCAAGGAAAGGCTATAACCAAGTCAGGAAGAGACTAATGTCTGCATCTACATGCGGATCACTCGTAAATCTACAAGCGAAATAGCGAACTACTTTGCTACGAAGTGTTTCGGGAAAGGCACGTTAATTAACTAACGATCTTAAGTGCTCGATAACAAACTACTTAGCGCTACGATGCTTTCGGGAAACCTACCCTAGATGAATATTAAGCCATTCTGATAAATATTGAGGCATTTTGATGAGTGGTCTTGACTGGTCTTGAAATAAAGTCCACTGTGTTCAAGACCAAGACACGACAGAATCAAAAAGAAGTCAAATCCAAAACGAGACCAAGACCACAGAAAAGTGGTCTTGAGACCAAGACCTGTCTTGAGTACTACAACACTAATGGCAGCAGTTATGAAAAGGGAGAGGTGAGTGTATACTCTTTGTTGAACATAACATGACATTCTGTACATACTTAGATTTTACTTGTTGCACATTTGATAACAAAGCAGATCTCATTGCAAGGCCCTAATCATACAGTCGGATATCTAAGCAGAGATTAAATGAGTGGTGGGTCAAACAAAGACTTTGCTCTCCGATAAACCTACAAATACCGATACAGTATTTCCCATGTTAATGTTATAATAAAAAGTACATTTGAACAAGCTAAGTGAAATGTTTAATTTCTGTTTCCAAGGACAAGGCTTGCAATCATTACCGTTTCAGTGTTGTTAGGTGTGGATTTACCAAACAAAGCGGTGCTTTTCATTCAAATGTGGTGGCTGAGATGGAGTTGATCCAAGCTGCCCGCTTACACAGGGGCCCAGGGCATTGGGTCAGGTGGGAGGATACAAATGTCCAGAAAGATGCCTGTTGTATGACCCTCGGGGAGTAGAAATGCCACCAGTGTCCTTGCGCATTCTTCCCCTGAAGAGACCATCATTGACCATTATGATTGGGCTCTTCCAGTGGACACGTCATCGTGCAGGCACAGTGGTGCAGTCAAAACAATTGCAGCGACCTCATATGATGCTGAGGGATGAAAGTCTTACTGGGACATATGAAAGGTCTTGGGCAGCTTGTATGAGAAATTATAACAATAGTTAAATTATTCTTCTCAATTATTGGTAAATTATTACAATGGGGAACTATATAATCAATTTTGACCAACAAGACTAAAGGAACTGAAAATTATACCAAATAATGACAATTGTACAAAAACATTTGCATATATTAACTAAAACATTAGGAAATTTGTCTGAAGCAAAGAGAGATGATGCTCTGCGGCCTAGAGGCGACATTGGGGATTACACTTGTTGTTCTGCAAATGTCCAGTGTCATTTGAGAAATGCTCCAAAGCAATCAAGAAACACTGTAAAATACAAGTTTCCAACCACTAAAAAACATCATCCAAACAAAAGCACTTAAATCAAAATATTAGTTTTTCTGAATTACTTTGGTGCACTGAGAATGGCTACCTCAAAATGTATTTTTATATGGCTCCTTACATAACAGTCACCCCAAGGCGCTTTACGTTGTGATGCATTACTACAACGTTAAGAGAAAATAATACAAAAAACAGGGAAAAGGAAAGACGAAGAAATAAAAGGAGGAGAGCCAGATGACAACGGAAGAGAGGAACCAAAAGCTCAGAAGAAGGGAGAAGAAAAAAGCCATTAGAGGTCCAAGGGCAACTGGCTGCCCAACCCCCCTGGGCATGCTAATATTAATGAAAAAAGAAAGAGTGGCCTTGCTTGCTAGAAGCAAGGTGCAAACTGTGGTCTAAAGTCTCAATGAGTCAGTTCTCCATGCTGGCCTGTGCAGGGTGGCAGATTGAAGGCTGCACTCATGACGTTACAGTCCGTAGGTCACATTCACAATGTTAGCCTTTCATGAGACTGAATCAGGACTCCAGCTCAGATGATGTCCACCCCAGGCACCATTAGGACATGTAGGAAGGAAGGCAGAGAACTGGGTGGGCAGAACATGCATTCACACATTAATGGACAAGTATGGGGGCAGAGTGTGGCTTGGTGGGTTAAGCCTCTGTGCCCGGGATCTGAAGGCCACCGGTTGAAGCCCAGCCTCGGCACGTCTGTGGGCCCTTGAGCAGGGCCCTTAACCCCTGGGTGCCGTACAAGGTGGCTGCCCGTCACGGCCAAGCTTGTTCTCATGGAGAGCGAGGTTAGGGGAGGTGAGAAGAGAGTTTCCCCATGGAAATCAATAAAGTGTCTATTATTATTATTATAGTAGATAAAAATAGTATGTATAGCAGCACCAGCAGCCATAGTTATGGTCTGTTATGTATTAAGCTGTAAGTAAGCTAAACGGAAGTAATAGGTCTTCCGTTGCGATTTAAAGACTGAGTCGGCGTCCCAGACATAGGTTGGCAAACCACTCCACAATATAGGGGCCCTGTAGCAGAGTGCTTTACCGCCAACTCTCACTTTGTTTATATGTGGAACAACGAGGAAACCTCCGTTCTGTGACCTGAGTGGATGATGTGGCTTGTAAACTCGAAGTAATTCTGTTATGTGGGCAGGTGCTAGACCTTTAAGAGCCTTATATGTAAGTAGGAGAACTTTGGTCAGCACTGTATCACTGTACCCTTGGCCAAAACCCGATTGGAATCTATCCAGCATGCTGTGTTTCTCTAAGTTTGACTGGAGCATTTGACTGGTGTTTAGAATTCAAGTTTGTTTATCTGTGCAAGTAAAACTTTTAGAAACCGGCATGTGTTTGGTTAGCGTCTTGTGACTGTCAGGATTAAAATTAGACCGTGTTTGTGCAAAATGTTTGGGTATTTTAAGCATTTTATTTCAGGAAAGTCCGATCTCTAGTGCTGTTTTCAAATAGGGGGCACAGGCTAAAGGGCAGTATTTGGTCATAATCTATCGCAGTTTGAGCGAGAAGGGTCTGACTGCAGAACTGCAGTGCTAAAGCAGCAGCTTTGCAACGGCAGCTTCATCCCAGTGGCAGTGAACACATGCAGAGTAGGATATCGTGTGAACCTGTGAACTCGTGTGATTATGCCATGCAGATGTGCCACGTTGGGGGGTGTGTCCCAAAAGCATAGCTGCTAACTACGTATGCAACCTTCACAGTGGAAAGCCTGTAACTAAATGCAAACGGGAGCATTTGGAAAACATGCCCCTGATTGTTTGTATGTGTCGTCATGCATATTACTGTTCAGGAAGGAGTATTCTTGCCAATAAATGAGCGATGTCACACATGCAATATTCAAATTGATTGAGTAATGTAGAAGTACACTCTTACTTAATGCAATAACCAGAAGTAATTGTTAGTTATCTAATAAACTCATGTTTGTTGATCATTAATCATGATGGTTCATGTATTTCAGGCAGGAACTATATTAGTTCATGATTTGTTCTTCAGTCTTTTGGGCCCCACAAGTAAAGTGCTACCAGATATTTATTATACGTTATTAGATACATGTCATGTACGACACAATTATGATTCAGAAAACAAATTTTAATATACACACTTTCGTGTTGTAGCCAATCAGCTCTTACGATAGCACCCAGCCACTGGATCCCAATAAAAAACAAAGGTGACATTAATGAAATTATATTTCAGTTTTATATCACAATTTTTTTCGGAAACCAATCTAAAACGACTGAAATGTTGCTTAGCACTAAGAAACCAAGAAAGTGGTTGGTGTAAACGGTGTAAGACTGCAGATCTGAACAGACATTATTGGTTTAAGCTGAAACATACTATAGTAACAACAGATGCAGATCACAACCCAAAACAACCCAGGCCTACCATCAGTACAGCTGAAGACATTCATTAATCTCTGCAGAACACTTTCCTTCCTTTCATCTGATTTTTGTGTCAGTGAGTGACAAATTTCACAGAAGATCTCAAGACACTATACAATAACATAGCACTGTATAACACAAAAACAGCAAGATGGCAACACAAGAAAGATGAAATGGCACAAACCAAAAACACAGCAATGCTGTATCACTGCAATTTATGGAATATATTTTTTAATCATTCTGAAGGTTTGAACTGTTTTACATGTGGTGGCTGTCACAATGATCACTTACATATGTAGGTTTGGGTGTAAAAATTACTACAGTGGGAAACTACACAATCTATTTTTACCAACAAGAACTGATAAAATGTGCCTAATGATGACAATTTTACAAGACTATTTGCAAACATGTATTAAAACATTTGGAAATTTGTGCAAACCAATCGGACAATCGGATATTTGTACCGAATTGACGCGGTATAAAAATGTCTACATTTGTAAACAATAGTTTGTGTTCCGCGGATCGAGCTCTCTTTGGCGGAGCATTTCTGCATTCCCATTGGTTTTCAAACGGCAATGGCATTCCCAGCAAACATTTTTTGGTTCGGCGAACGTTCCCCGAATGTTCGCTGAACGGTGCGGGAACGTTCTCCACATTACTTAAGCGAGACACCGAGGCAGCCTACCACAATTACCAAATAATAAAAAAATACAAATGTAAAACAACTTACTGTATAACGAATTATCAGAACTATATAACTAAATATCAGAAACAGAAATTAAACATTTCACTTCGCTTGTTCAAATGTACTTTTTATTATAACATTAACATGATAATACATTTTCAATGGTCATGTATCACTAAATGTAAGCGCAAAAAACATCATGTTGAAGCTTATTGCTCCTAGTTAATCAGAATTTCGGGGTATTACATGTAATTCTCTCAGAAATCGTAATTGTTAGGTTAGCTTAGCTAGCTTCCGTCGATAATTATAAATACGTGAATCAAATATTTTTTAAAAAATCTTAGAGTTCTTTCAGATTAGTGCGTGTAATAGTAAAAAAGCTGAATTTTACATGAAATCTTCTCAGAAATCATTTCATATAATACAGACATTTTATAAAACATTTACCTCACCGGTCTCAGCGTTTTTCAAATCTGTCGGTTACGCAGTAGCCACGCGCAGAAACAGGCGCGTTAATTCTGTGTCTGTAATGGACCAATCGATTAAGTTCGTGAGTCCAGTACTGATGGAATACCCGGATGTGCTCTCGTTTATTGGAGTTCATCGAGTACACATTGGAGACAATTGACTTAATGGGCAGTCAAATAGAATGCATTTCACAGAAGTTTTGGATAGAAACGGAAAAGCGGACACATCAGTCGGGCTGATATAAACAAAAACATATACTACCAACTATACCTTTATTTGAATTAAAAAAATCTATATTAAATATTTAATATTCTTATGGTACATATGTAACCTTAAGAGAACTTTCAGGGAGCATGCCCTAAAGGTTATTTTATGGTTTATTGGTTTAACCAATAAAAACGTAACCTTAATGGAGCCTTCAGGGAACGTTCCGTAAAGGTTATCCGAAGGTTCCACATCATGTGACCTTCAGAGAACCTTTAGGGAACATTTCCTGAAAGTTCCGTGTTTGCTGGGTTGTAGCCCGCTGCCACCGAGAAAAACATCCAGACTGGCGAAGACATGTGGATGGTGTGCTGGCACTCATCTCCAGTCACTGGCTGTTTTAAAAGGTGCTACCTGCCAGCAAGCAATTTCACAAATTCCATTAGCCTACTTTATCGGATCTATTTATTGGATTTAATTTATTTATCGGAGCAATAAAAATCATTTTATCTCATATCAGCCGATAATTTATCTGTCTGATAAATATTGTGAATCCCTAGTTTTAGTTCATATATGCAAATGATTTTGTACAATTATCATTTGGCTTGATTTTCAGTTGCTTTAGTCTTGTTGGTCAAAACAGATTATGTAGTTTCCTACTGTAGTAATTTTCTACCCAAAACTATATATGAATGTGATCATTGTGTTAACGACCACATGTGAAACAGTTAACCAACCCGTCAAAACGATACTGTATGTTCCCTAAATTGCAGTGATACGGCATTGGTGTGTTTTTGGATGCCACAGGACATTTTGCTGTAATTTTGTTGCTTGCTGTTTTGTGTTATACAGTGCTATGTGACTTTTATTTGCTATTGTAATCCTGCTTTAGATCTGAAGAAGTTACATGTGTGTGAGAGTGTTTTCTCTTGCCAGTGAAGTTATATACTGTAATGTAGAGCCTTGCGTTGTTAAAAATGGTGTCTTTGACACGAATAAGTATCAGTTTGCTAAATAAAAATGATCAGTCAGTGACAATGAGAAAGTGGGACCTGACTGTCATTCAGCATTTTGGAATCAGAAGCATACTTACACTGACATACTGACGATATGTCAAAGCATTTTGACTGTCATGGTTAAAACGCTGCTGATTGTACTTTTCATTTTGGTAGCACAGACTTAATCATTGGAGGAATTATTTACTTTGTGACACTAATTCTTTTTAGTAAGCCATTGGCTTTTGCAGTTAAACCATAACGTTATGCTATATCCATGAACTGTTGTGAGAAATGCTCTTATAGTCTTGAGAATATTAAGTATGTTTAATGAAATGTGTCAAAGCAATCGAGAAAAACTAAAATTAACCAAGGAACAGGGTGTCCCCAGCCTCATGCCCTGTGAAGGACTGGCATCCTGTCCAGGGTGTCCCCTGCCTCATGCCCTGTGATTGATTGGCATCCTGTCCAGAGTGTCCCCTGCTTTGTGCCCTGTGTTAGGCTGGCATCCTGTCCAGGGTGTCCCCTGCCCTGTTCCCTGTGATAGATTGGCATCCTGTCCAGAGTGTCCCCTGCTTTGTGCCCTGTGTTAGGCTGGCATCCTGTCCAGGGTGTTCCCTGCATCATGCCCTGTGATGAAGGGATTCCATGCTAGTTAGTCTGCAGTGAAAAGTTTCAGTGACAGTCTAGAAAATTCAAAGGCACTATATAAACACCAGCTTTTCCCCTCGCGGTGGGCACCTTCCAGGAGATGAGTGCTCCAACACCAATTGCGCAAGCGAGTGACTTGCCAGGACACGGGGTGTCTCGCTCAGAGTTGCACGCTTGTGCCCACTGTCTCTGCCAAACCCCACTGCGAAGCCCACTGTGTTTAATGTGATTCATTTAAAAAGCACAACCCAGGTTAATGCTCCTGCTGGAAACACTTCCAATGCAGGCCGCATTACAGCACTCCAGCGGCCAGAGACGAAATCGTCGTATTAGCAAATTTATTTGGAGGTGATAAGTATAGAATGTCATGCTCCCTGATGCCTGTTGTATCTGGACTCTTTCCTTTGAAGTTGGACACTTCCTGCTGAAAATGGACTCCTTCTCTTTAAGCTGGAATCTTTCTATTGAAGCTGGACCCTTTCCATTAAAGCTGTCTAGAGTATACAAAGAATGGTGTGATGAGGAAAAACAACTTTAAATAAGAATTTTTGCGGTCCACATCTCCTGGTTATGGAGAGACATCACAGGAGAATGGATAGGCTCTTTAAGGTAGGAGGAAGGCCACAGTGTAGAAAATAACAGCTTAATACAATAGTAGAGTGCAGGAAGGCTTCCCTGGCCATCTAACCCAGTACTAATTAGGTGTACCTAATACTAGTTAGGTTTACCTAATTAAATGTTAATGATGATAATAGTTGTTTTCTGATGCCTTGGGAGTGTTTCTTCACTGTAACCGTGCTTGTTTAGGGTTCTGGTTCTGCCTCAGAGCCCCACACACATACTTCCAATACTGCCTCCTGTCCATCTGCATATGCCTTCATTACCATGCACATGGATTTGCTCCTAGCCTGCTTTGAAGCAGAGCCAGTACACACATGAAACATTGTTGTTGCAGTTTCAAGCACTGTTTTGTCAAACATTTGAGTTCCCGCATTTGTATTTTCCAACACAGAATGGATTCATTTTCACAGCGCCTCTGGAGTAACTCTGAACGTTTCAGGGAAAGGCTCCATCTTCTGCACACACAAGTTTTAACTTACAAATGCGTAAAAGAGAGAAAATGACTTTAATGACTTACAGCTTCAGACCACTTGTGGCAGTTCTGAGAAGGTTTATTTAGACGAATAAACCAACAGCGTTCAGCTGGGTTGAGCTGTGAACAATAAAGCAGATGCAGCCTTACACGTGTTTTTAATTTAACCATCCCCCATTCTCCTGAGATGAAGGGTTATCAGACTCCAATCCTGCCTTGAGCACCGAAAACTTCTGAATACCTCAAGTGTGAAAGTCCAGATGATCCAGCCTCCCTTCACTAGTTCAACTGTCCTATAAGACTTTGCAGATCACTGTGCAATCACACTGGGGACGACGAGCCTCATTGTGAGAGGACACTTATGCACATACAAGACGTCGCTCGTCTCAGAGACACCGGTGGCGAACTGACCAACCGTGTGAGATCATCCGAGAAATCACTTCAGAGCGTGTCAAGCAGATGGACTTATGGGAAATGTTAGTTCAGACTCAGCTACTGTCACCTTGTTTCAGTCTAGGGTCCTCACAAAACTGTTAATCATTACAGTGCCACTAAAGCACACTTTGGCCACGGTACCTGTAAATAATTTAAAGGGTGTTTGATGATGGCATTTTCATTTCTGTGCTGTTCCCGCTGTGGGTATCGTCGGGTCACCCGAGCACTCCCCCCCCCACCACTCCGGGGCCTTCGGCATAAACTGCAGGAAAGCCCTTCCGCCAAACCATGACACTGAGATAATATTTGTGAACCCCCGAGCATGTCATGAATTTCTTAGCCCATCGAGGGGCCCCGTCTCCCCCTCGGACAGCAGCGAGATGGATGATAGCTGCGTGGTCCGGGCCGCTGGCTACGGGGCTGGAAAGCTGCCTCACCCTGGCATCCTCCATCTGGACGGCCATCAAAGGCCCGGCCGGGAAGTGCACCGGGAAAGGACCTGGCCCTAGATGGGGAGGGGGGGCAGGGGGGTTGGGGTGGACTTGAAAGGCACTCGGCGGGGTGGCTCGATGGGGGGTAGTTAGTGCCTGTGAGGAGTCACATGCAGCTTGAGGGCCCAGTGAAGGCCAGCCAGCTTATTTGTGCACGGCTTCAGGTTCTTTAAAACATCACTCCGGTCTTGTAAAGCGCCCACCGCGAGTCATTCCGTGTTTTTCTGCCCCGTATGACATAATGTTAAGCTTGGCAGCAGAGACTCTAAACAGCGATAAGGTAATTTCCGCTCATCTCAGACACACACATACTGTACACACGCACACACACGTTTGTATACGTATCTTTATGGGCACCATCCATTCATTTCTATAGGAAATACCCTAATCCCAGTAATGACAACCTTAACCCCTACCCAGCCCTAACCTTAATATAATACCATATGTAACTGAACAAAATACAAGAGTTTTTCTAAAACTGAGGTTATCCTTGTGGGGAGCAAAAAAATGTCACCACAAGGTAAAAAAGTTACAGGTTTTTATGACATTGTAAGGTCTCCATAATGCAATAATTAAAAAAATACCCACACACATCTACACATGTACAGTCCACATCTTCATATTTTTATGGGGATTATGAAAAATGTCTCCACAAGCAGAAAAGTAACAGGTTTTATCACATTGTGGGGAGTAAATTTGGTCCCCACAATGTGGCAAATACAGGCCTGCAAACACACACAGACACACACACACACACATGCCACAGACACACGCACACACACATATTTGTAATTATATCTTTGTGGGGACTCTCCATTTATTTCTATGGGAAAAACCCTAATCCCAGCATGACAGCCATAACCCCTACCCAGTCCTAACCATAAGCAACCAAACAAAATGCAAGACTTTTGAAATCTTTGTGAGGACCTGGAAGAAGGTCGTCCACATTTGGTCCCCTGCAATGTAATATAAACATAACCCACACAAACACGCGTGCATACTCAGACGCACACCCGCCATCTCTTGGACTCTTGGCCTGTTTTTCCAAACATTGGTGCAGCAAGCATCCATTCAGCCATCGTTTACAGGATGAAGTCAACACAAGCAATGGAGATCTGACCATGCAGCTGGCAAGAGCGCACAAGGGTTCTGAAAAAAAGTGGCCTCCATGCCGGGGCCACAGCATACTGCCCTTCTATGGTGAAGGCCACTGTTACACTATAGCCGTCTCCCTGGCAACGGGGCCCCGACCAATGGGCAGGGAAAGCGGTACCATCACCTGTAACACTAACACAGAGACTGCGACCTCATTGGTCACTGAAGGCATGCCTGTCATTTATGCTGTGGATCACTGTGAATTACTCTACTTTGTAAGTCTGATTTCAATCACGGTGCAATGCCTTGTGTGGAACTCATCTTCAAAGAATAAAGGTTGTTTTGTGTGATGGTGCTTAATGTCCACTGTAATCCTTTATAATAATTGTTAATAATTGTAGATAACATGTCAAAGAAAGGAGCTATGTTCTACATTTTGTTGCGTTTCTGTTATTTTGTTATATTTGTGAGATCGTTTTATTTAATTGGGCTGAATTTTTTGTACAATTGTGATTTGTTTGATGATATTTACACTTACTATATATTATTCATCTGAAATATGTGAATTGCTGGGATGTCTTACTCCCTGAAGGAGTTTACCATGGGGATACTCCAGAGTGTAGAAGTTTGGGTTACACAATGAGTATGACGCTGGCTAGCCTGAAAGGTACTTCAGAAACAGAAGATAAATAGCTCACCGTCCCCCATCTGTGGCCTTGGAGGTGGGGTGGCGGGTCCAGCAGAAGTAACACGGATTCACAAACACTCGTATCTGGGCGCAGACACACGGTCCGGGCAGCAAAGCAAAGAGCTCTCACGCTGATAATGGCTTCGGCAGGACAGAATGTTTCAGTGCAGAGGCGCTGAGCTTTCGCAGGGCTCCTCTCTCCTTATCAGCCCTCTCTCTTTCTGTGCTGCTCTGACTGATGCTGTTTGGTCTGGGCTAATCTGCACACACTGTCAGTACTGACCCAGTAAGGATACACGCCACGCGGCAATTTGCTCTTTTCCTAGGAAACCGAAAATGCTAAATGTCATTCTGACAGAACAAAGAAATCACTGCTTTGAATCTTTACAGATATCAGAGCGCCACTCCGCTCAGGGTCTCCCAGGCTATTGAAATGGTGAAAAAGTTCAGTCTATATATAATATAAGCTGCCTCTGTCCAGAGTTGGGTACATACACTGTGCAGTCCGAGTAGAAAGTGCATATTGGCAGAAGCGGCTCAGGTTCCTCGCTGAATGGTACAACAGCAGTTTTCCTATATGGAACATAAAAGGTGAAAAGTTCAAAGGTCATAGTGTCAAAAGGCTGCATCCTGTCCTCACCGAGCTGTTATCTGGGGTAATCTGGGCCCCGAACTTTCAGGGACAAGCTGTCCCCAGGCGGGGAAACGGCCCCTGGTGAGAGAAGGCCATGACGTCAGGGTGCCTGTATAAAGAAAGAGAGGAAGTGAGGCTTGGTTGCCCCCAGGCAGAGGAAGTGTGGCTTGGGCCAAAGTGGAGGCCGTCATGGGAAATGGAGACCACACCCACACAGCCCTGCTCTTCAGAAATGTCACCAAGAAGTTTTCCCCCAAAGCTCGGGGGAAAAACAGAATAAAAGAATACCTTCCTTACATTAACAGACTGGCTGTTTTTCCCGTGAAGCAACCAAGGCCAGTCTGGACAGAGGTCAGCCTTCAGCCATTTGTATGGTTGTCCCCCAACAACTAGCCGTGAACCCTGGAGGGATCAAATCTCATCCAACTGGGTGAAAGTTCTGCAGGCCTTAGAGGAAATGATACAGTTAGTGTTTGGCCAGCACGTCAAACAACAAGTGAGGTAACTAATTATGCAGTTAATTATGTCAATTAAGAGCTGCGGCTCACTGGATAGCAGAGAGATTACAGCCCTCAAAGGGAATGGCTGGGTACCTGCTAAAGTAAGATTTTTTTCAAGCTTATTTTAAGATTACAGGCAATTTTCTATCTACAAATTACTGTTGTCTTGCTGACAAAGAATGCAAATAACACAGTTTTATTATATTAATTATATTTTATTATAATTAATGAGATGCTATAAATAATGAGACGCTATCATCAAGCCAACTGGACAGAAATGTAATTTAAATGTAATTATCTCATTGCTCCATCCCACCCAGCCTGAGTGAATGTGCAGGAACTCGGCGTTTCACAATCAATGAGCTCTGAAATTTAAACCTTAGCCTAAAGACTGATTTAAACCCCAGGGCTTAAACAGAAATCCTGGCACGGGGAATTTGTATTCATCTATCATGCTGAGACCTACCATCTGCACTCCAGGTCAGTTTTAAGCAGACAAGTGCAGAGTTTGGAGAAGATGGAGTGGGAAGCAGCGATGACCGCAGGTTGTGCGTGCATGAATCCGGCTTGTACTGCTGCTCCGGGTGATGACAGGGATCGTTAATTCCGCACCTCGTTACTCCATGGTGTCAGAGTGTCTAATTTCACGTCTTGAGGCAGCACTAATATATATTAACGGTAACAAAAACCAGCACACATGTAGCCCTGCAAAATCATAAATAACAAATAATATCACTTCCATCACTATGCTCATTAATGTGATTATAAAGCCTTGCATGTATAGACAGAATGATAAGGTTTCATTTGGCTAAACTCATAGTTCTGTGTTAGCCACAATCAAGAAAATTCTGATTAATCAGGCTCTGAAAGACTTTCACACAAACACAAAATTCAGCAATTAAAATGATTGCTTGTGCTGTTGTTTATATGTATGTGGCTGGGGGGTGTCAACCAGTGATGGTTTACAGGAGACCTGCCTCAGCGCGAAGCGGAGGACGGCAGGTCCGTGCGGGCACGTAGGCCCGACTGCAGTAGACACGCACAGAGATCACTGTTTGAAATGTTCCAAATGTGATTTACCGTTTACTTCAGCGCGGTATCAAAATAGAACATTTATTCTGAAATCAGATGTTGGCCTCCAAGGTACTGAATATAAATAGACAGAAATATGCACCACGTTGCAGCATCTGTATTCGATCACACAATCGCCTCTTTCATTAGCGGAATGGCGATGGGACGGGTGCTGATAGAGGGAGCGGTTTGTACCCGCCTAGGCCACCGCTGCTGCTGTGCCTCCCCTGCTTCGCTCCAGCAACCCGGGCAGATCGCATTTATTCAGTCTGACGTGGTTACCGGTCTAATCTAATTAGCCTGCAAGAACCAGTTTTCCCGAATACCTCAGACCATGTGCCGCTTTGACCTTAAGCCTCACAAAGCCCCTTATTTGTTGGGTTTAATGTGCTTCTCGGAATGTTGTCCAGTGTTATTTGATGAGCATGAGACAGGTTAGTGAAGAAGGGTGATGAACCGAAGCAGGAAACCTAAGATGACGATAGTGCTCAATGTTGAATGACTCACTTAGGCCAAATATTGCCTCTCAGCCATCAATCCTGTTTTTAAAGGACCTTCAGGAGTGGTTGGTGTTGTTATGGTTCCATCTATTTCTCATATTGAAAATGATTCCCGCAGGTCAACGTGAGATAGGCATGGGTGGGAGACACATGAGAGGGCGTGCCATCGACTTCAGTGTGAAAAAGAGATTAGAGAATGCATGGAATTGACATACAAACACAAATTATTTGTTGATGCAGTGCAAAGAATAATGAACATCAGAGCAGCAGATGCTTTGATTCATAACTTTATGCTTGTCCTCATTTGATAGCATCATGGATTTAACATTTTACAGATTCACCTTTCCAGATTATTCTATAGGTGAAGACACACCGGGGCGGTAGCGTGGATACTGGTGTTTCCAACTTAGCGACGCTGTCGCTAGATTTAGCGACTTTTCAGACCCCTTTTTTTCTCAAAAAGCAACTAGCAACAATATAAATATAAAGCTGTGTTAAAATACAGTAACCTATTTGGGTACAGAATAGGAAAAAAGCAAACTCAATGTGGTTCCGTTCGCTGGACGTGAAATGATGATGTCATTAATATGCAAATTATGATATGATGTCATCTAGCAACTTTCTGTTGGAAACAGTTGGCAACACTGGTTGATTCTGGTGGATACCCTGGCAGATTCAAGGGGCCCAGCACTGTATAGGGGGCCTACTCAAAATTTGGGGGGGCTGCCCCCCCGGGTGGAAAATTTTGTTGACCCGTGCCAACCCAAATAAAGTCAAAGTCAAAGTCAACTTTATTGTCAATTCTACCACATGTGCGGGACATACAGAGAATTGAAATTGCGTTAC
>JAODKM010000032.1:20418692-20432877 GCA_026780845.1 Petrocephalus sullivani
ACAATTTTACATATAACAGGAAGGCAATTGAAAGAGTGCAAATCAGAAAAAGTAGTGCAAATCTAGACAACAGTGCATATATATATATATATATATACTCTTATATATATATACCTTCAAGCTAGCGTATGACCCTAACATGAACAATCATATTCCGAATTAATGTCTGTTAGTTTCCATCCATCTGTATGGTCATGCTGTAATCATTTTGCTGTTGGGATAGTATTTAGAATTGTTTAGAATTAAACATTCAGAGCTTCAACGTTTGTATAATTCAGGATCTCAGCAAAGCTGGTGTAGAGGCCAAGCACACGTCTGCAAAAGTCTTGCCCCGTACTGCTGGCCAGGTGCTGCACAATACCACTGGGGCGGTTTCTATACTGCACCACAGTCGCTCTCCAGCAGCGAGAAATAACAGGTAAAATCCTATTTAATTCAGTTCCAGTCATTTTATTCTTCAGATTAATCTGTTTTTGCCCAGTTTTAATTTTCAATCTATTTCTGAAACATTAAGGTATCTCCGGAATGGAGAGGATCTTAAATCACTGATGCTGTATTCTTAACATAAATGCTACATTTCTTAACATTTCCATCCATTAACATCCATTAACATCCTGCTGTCATTTTGCATTAACTGCTAATACTTGTAGGATGTACAAATCAATATAAAAACTGTGTTTTAAAAAGATTTTCAATCAAGACTTTCAGTTATACTTGAAATTCACGCAATCCAAATATATTTATCTCATGTATAAAACTCCTTCAATTTTTCCATTTTTCTCTGGTAAGTCTCTTTCCAAAATGTAAGGGAACAAATATATTTTACTTCAGTCATTGCAGGTAAAAAATAATGAGCCCCTGCTTAAGCAAAGTGTTCATGGGGGTTATATATACATAAAAATAAAGCCTCTATTGTTTCATTTCCCATCAGCTCGCCATTCTGAGATTTTTTGGAAAGTAAAAATCTCGATGGCCTCATCCAGGGAATTCTCGCAGCACAGAATGTCCTGCACTATCGTGCCAAATCAGCAATGGATGGCTGGAGGATTCGCGCAGGCTTATATCATTTGATTAAAGACGTACAGAGGGAAACGCCAGCGGTAGTTTAGCCAAAGGCTATCCAAAATAAAATTAAAAAAACCATGGATGAGACAATAAAATCGTACAGTGCCTCAGTCAGGAGATTCTTCTTGTTAAGCATCCCATCTCTATCCCCTTTTCCATTCATTACATAACTAACATAATAGGTGTCTCAGAAGGGGAACTGCAGATTTCTACTCCTGGAACACATACAGTAAGTGGGAGCCTGACAGTGACGTTTCAGGTTTGGTGTGGAGCGGCTTTGAGTGTGATTTCGCGTAGCGAATATGCTAGCTAATAGCCAGTAGCGTTTGACATTCTGTCAGCTCTGTGTGAAGAGCAGAGTGCCACTGATGAGAGGAACTCCACATAGGAGCTCCCAGGGAGATCAGACTGTCAGCAGCACGGTTCCCAATGTCCATCTGCCTCGAGCCTAGTGACCCGGAGACTCCTTCCTGATTCTCTCAGACTCCGACTCAGTTTCAAATGGTGAACATCACTGAGATCAATGACATGACAAGAGATTATGAGTAGAGAGATTTCATGAGGAGAGATCAGGAGAAGACAATGGCCATGAAAGGCCATTTTCTTGGCTTACAGCCATTTCAGATTTATATCGTATTTACTAGTTTGACACAGTAGTCTTTATAACTTGCTCAAAATAATCACACTGTACTCCACACAGTAGTATCACACAAATGCACAAAAAGCATATAAGGATTATGTGTAAGGAAACTTCCATTACGGGAGCCAAGTTCACGCATAAAGACACATTAGCAAAGGCATGACTGATGATCAAGGGTGAACAGGAATCCGGGTGCATGGCTGAGGGTAGGGCTTCTGGGATTGGCGTTAAACCACTATCAAGTTTCCTGTGGAAAAGACAAAACTAAACAGAAGGCCAATATACACACGCGTTTTCAAGATGCAGGGGCCAGGCTGAACAAACCATTTCAAGCAAACCAGATCACCCGACTCTCCCTCTCGGTATGGAGCTGGACCCCTCCTAGAATGTCATTCATAAATTTTTGAGATTTGCATTCATACATTGCTAGTCATCAAAATCAGTTTGTCCAATCTTTGCCATCTTTTTTTTCCACATTGAGAAGCTGGTTGTGGCAGTTTCCTTTCAGACACAGAAAAACTGGTCGATGGAACCACACACCTTCTCCATCTGCCACTGAGACGAACGATTTCCTTTGTGCAGCTTTTTCATTTCCTGCTCAGGGACAGAATCCAGGAATACCGGTAAAAGCGACTGTCCCACTTTTTACCATATCGACCAACCATCCACATATCCTCTACCATTTTCTGAACTGTCTCACTGCATTACGAGGAATTTAAATACGGCACTGTATCCCAGATTCCATTTTCAGTACTCTCATCGCAGGGAGTTCTGTCAGCAGGATCTGAATGTGGGTAAAATAAAAGTCGTCAGCGTGTAACGAAATCCCTTCCCACAAATGAGCCTATGAACAAAATGCCTCATGTCCACAACAGGAACACAGGCGGGTGTTTTCCTTCAAAGCCTGGAACTCCGGGTTGAGTAAAGGACCCAGAGATTTTGGGGCAGACGTCAGTGAATGATAAAGTGTTCCATCTTGCACCAGCTGATTTAACTCAACATCCCTGTGGCCCCAGACTCCCGGGAGAGCGAAAGCTGCAGTGGGAGATGAATACATGCACTCCATATGGAATTTCAAAATGAAACTGTCACATGGTGTTTCACTCGCAGATGAAAATTTTCACTAACGAAAAACATGCTGAGCTGATGTTAGGGACCAGCCTGCTGTTGTTGGCTGAATCTTAACATAACGTGTTCTCACGGCGAGTCTATGCTTTCTGAAATGTCAACTCCATCGTAATTTCCTCAAGTGACGGCTTCGCCCGCTTCAAGACATGACAGAAGAATAAAGAGACGAGAAAAATGACAGAATCATTCACAAAGTATTCCCGAGTATAAATATTGAAATACTGTCCACTTTCTGATGATGGAAACAAAACACAAGACATGAATTGATATATAAGACATTTAAGTGCAGAACAGCAATCTCAAGGCTTTTTTTAACAGTGAGAGGTACTTTTACAAAAAATTTATTAAAATAAATTAACTAAATAATCTGGGGAGGGCAATGGTAAAGATTCTTTGCCGTGGGTAGAGCTAGAATGATTATTTTGTGTCCACTCTGCAGAGTGCCGTGGTGCTCATCGTTCTGTGGGCTAGTGGCAGCTCACGACTGATGCATTGGTGACTACTGAATTACTGCAATCTCTGCATGCTAATAAATTTAGCCAGTGGCCTGGCAGCGTGCAGTGAAGCATGCTAATCCATGCAGCAGCATGAAGGTGACGGACTGATTGTCACACATACAGACATGCACAGTCCACGTGTTCATATATTTATGGGGACCATCCATCCATTTCTATGGAAAAAGCCATAATCCCAACAATGGCAACTTAAACCCTACCCAGCCATAACCTGACCAGTAAGTAACCAAACAAAGTATAAAAGACTTTCAGCTATTTTAGGTTCTTGATTGCATTCAGAGATTTTTATAAGATTGAGGTTACCCTTGCAGGGCCTGAGAAAAATATCCTCACAACATCAAAAGCTTCAGGTTTTTATCACCTTGTGGAGAAATCTGGTCCCCACAATGTAATAATTGCAAAAATGCATGTGCGCACACACAGACACATGTACACACACACACACACTTACTAATGAAAACTGAGTGATTCCAGTTTTCCCAGAGGAGTGAAGCACAGCGCTGTACACTGGCCAATGGTGCGCAGTGGAGATCCGGCCTTTGGATGTTGGTTATTTGTCAGGATTTGTGATGTCAGGCCCAGCAGGGGGAGCATGACCATCCCCTAAAGCTTCCTCCTTCTTTGGCTGCGGTGTCAATGACACATAATTTCACACCAAATCCCAGGGTCAAGGAAGCCAAATTTCTCACTCTGAACATTCCCAACAACCCAACAACATCCTCTCCACAGCATCGCCCAGTTTCTTAGGGTGTCATTCCAAGCACAAAAACCTCCATCTGTTTCTGATTAGTGAACCAAAATCATCATGGCCCATAGACCCAGTGAAGCTGGATAAGGATTTAAAGCCAGCTTGCCATGATCTTGTTCTCCTAGCACACTGGACATCTGAGTGTTGTCCAGCCTGATGCTGGAGAATCTCTCTTGTAGATCACCAGCATTATGAACATGGCTTACAATGAAAGATCACCTCACACACCCATTCCAGGCTGAACATTAAAAATAACACTTTCTCAGTCTGAAAGGAGCATTACGTAATAGAAACAGCAAGAACATTGTGAGGTGGACAATATCATTCGCGCCCCGAGTGTGACTTTCTTGTGGATTTTATACAAAAATGTTTTGGGCACAATGGGTCTGACCTCACTGAGCCAGTCGGAAGTGTCCTGTGTACAAACATGATGTCATAAAGGCCCAAATAAGAGGATGGCTGGCCATGTGCCTGTCCATCTCCCCTTTAACATCAACTTGCACCACAGCTGACTTAATTTTTGGATCCACTTTCCTGGCATGAGTCTTGCTTCAACTTTTTTTTATGAGAACATCTTTAATGCTTTTTATGACTAAAAAGCGTTTTTAAATTTTACACTGTATTTCAGTTGTTTGTCTCTCTCAATTGTCTTCCCAACAGCTGTCATCCAGCTTGACCAAACAAATCTGCAAAGAATGTATGAAAATCCCCAGATCCTGATGTAGGAGGCTGACAGGAACATGCTCAAATCGGAAAGTGCTACCAGAGGTACTCATGCAGAGCATTAACTACAAAGGGGCTGCTGATTAGCTCAAGATGTTTCGTGGAATTTCTGTTGCTGAGCATAATTTCTGATACTTCAAAATGCCAAATCCTTTGTGTCACTGGCTTAAGCATACGACCTTATTAATGAACTACCTGTCGTATAATAATAACAGAGATATTTGATATTTCATGTTCAAATGTGGACAACACTTTGATTTTGTCCAGGGGAACAAATACTTTCTGAAGCCACTGCAAATATATGCCAAGAGATAGAAGCTTTGAGTGGCTGTGTTATCTTTGTTATCAAATAACACGATCAAATTATTTTTGGCACTATGATGAATCTTAATCTGCCTCCTCCTAGTGAAAAGTGAAAAAGCTTTGGTCTGGCTGGATCCAATCAAAAGTTTCGGTGTGGGACAGGAGTCATCAGAATGGGGGGGGTGTGATTTTTGGTTTGTAATGGGAGTGATCAGAATGGGGGGGTGATTGTTGGTTTGTAATGGGAATGATCAGAATGGGGGGGTGATTGTTGGTTTGTAATGGGAATGATCAGAATGGGGGGGGGGTGATTGTTGGTTTGTAATGGGAGTGATTAGAATGGGGGGGTGATTGTTGGTATGTAATGGGAATGATCAGAATGGGGGGTGATTGTTGGTTTGTAATGGGAATGATCAGAATGGGGGTGTGATTGTATTTTTGTAATACATCATCACTTCATTATGTACAAATTCCTGCATTTTCAATATGAACATCGAAGAGAATCATTACGACTTATAATGCCTGATATCACCCTTTAATGCAGGGCCTGCTGTATTTGTACACTTTTAAAACAGGTTAAGCTCTACTAAACACCAATGTTTAGTTAACACATATTTCCTTTACTGGGTATCAGCCATACACAAACATTACTTTCCTCTGCCGGCTCTACATGCACACGACTAATCACCTATCAGATCAATGCGCAGATCCACGCTACGTATCACCTGCATCATAACGCAACATAAAATACTTCCTATTTAATGCATGAACCTAACAGTGCCCTTTGTTATAGTCAGGACAGGATTGTTAGCCACTTGTAGGAGTTTGGTGCTACTTTTAGTGATTAAAGCTTATTAAATGAAACTATACTAGGGTCACCCATCATCCATTCATCATCCTTCCATCATCCATCCATCCATCTATCCATCCATGATCGGGGTCCTACTCCAGTTTTACAAGACAGGAGTACACTCTGGATAGGATGCCATTGCATCACAGAGCACACACACATACGGACAATATAGAGACCCCAATTAGCTCGTCTTTAGATTACAGTAAAATCATGTAGCTAATGTTCTCAGTACTGCAATAACCCTCCGTAAGTAAGATCTCATCCAAACTCATCTAGGAGGTAACAAGGAACCCCAGAGCATCCAGATGCCGCACCTGTGTTCACAGCTGCACCAAAAGGCAGAGCCTAGGTCAAATTAGGACATGTGAGTGGTCAAGTTTTCACCAGATTCCCTTTTTATATTTCAGATATGCCAAAGCCTAACTTGATTCATGCTGGTTGAATTACGCAGTTTCCAAATAAGCAGAGATTTCACCAGAATTGTTAATGCATTTGTGGGATTTCTCCTTTAAATAGCTAGTGTGCAAGCTAATGTGCCCTGGCCCGACACCATTGGTGGTTTTTGCGTGGACTCTGCATGTTCTCCAGTGTTTGTGTGGGTGTCAGCATGTTAGGCAGGGGGCAAGAGAGAGCCAGGCCCGGCAGACATAAACAAGGCACAAGTGGAGCGAATCGGGGTAAACAGCCCCAATCAGCTGGCTCTCCCACCCAGGATACCAACAGAACAACAGACACCAGAAACTGGTAGCATAAATAGCACATTTCCCCAATGACACATTGACATCCGTCTGAACGTATGGTTTGCGGAGCAAGTGTTTGGTCGACTCGGCAGCACGGATGTCAAAAATGCACCCATAACATTTTAATCTCTCCAAAGCTGCAGCCATGTCTGAAGCAAAACTACCAGTGCTAAACATTCCCAACGATGTTTAGGATTCGGAACTTTTACATGGCAATAAAAATCTCGGCAAGGTTCCCGACTTGCCCTTTTATAGTCTTTCGTATATTTGTTTCTTGGCTTGTGCGTTCGATTTAATGTTCTGTGCGTGCAAACAAACTATACGGTGTGTGTACGTCGATTTGGTTACTCAAGAATTACTCAAGAATTGGAGCACTGTGAACTCTGCGTAACAAAGAAACATATCTGGCTAGCAGATACAAAATGCAAGCCTCAGCTTTTTGGCGCATGCCATCATGACAACCTGCCGGTAACTGACCGTGGGGGGTAAGTGGGGGATTTGGTGAGACTAGCTGATTAGATGTTTGATCACATCTAAAGGAGGCCATGGTTGGAATGAACATATTTACTCTTGGCACATTGACTGATTTCATATCCCAGTCTAGATCATTTGAAAAAGCCTGCGGTTGTCATTGGAACTAGAGTGTGGCCCTTTAATATGTCCATCGTATGCACACCTTCGGACCTTGAGGGTCACATGACACGCTCAGCTGTATTTCCCTCAGGACCTTAATTGCTCAGTAAGCGAATGGCAGGTGTGCTGTTTACAGGTCCCAGTCGTGAAGCAGGTCCCCTTTAGAATGTGTAATGCAAGTACAATGGTAATACATTTGCCATGGTTACCTCACTTCTGCAGTGTTTTAGGGTTAATACACTCTGCTATTGTTTCCCTGTTTATTTTTTTAAATTAGAGCCAGCTTGCAAAATCACATCATTCTGATAAAAAGAGAACAGTAACAGAAATTGCCAAGCATGTGTTTCCAATTCTGCACACATGTCCTCAAAAACACAAGTTTTGGTCCATTGTTTATTCGGCTCTCAGGACAGGAAATGCACTGCATGACATCATAACGAATGAGTGATGGACGTCCGCCAGCGGTCAATCCCATTGGTCCAACAGCTTTCATTTCCTGCAGTCGCTGTGGCCTTTTGTCTCTGGGTTTATAGTCTGATGGTCTGCGGCAGCCAGGGCTGGGAGCCCTAGCCCGTCGTCCTTTCTGTCCTATCGTCCTTGGAAGGATGTTTGCAAGGGTCATGTGCCACCGGGTTGGGTTCCGTTGGTCATGTTTAACAAGGTAGGGTTGTCTTTGTAGCTGCACCACTGTGTTCATTGTCAATAACAACCCTAAAATGAGAACTATAGATATGTGATCTTTGAGGTAATCATCGACACTTGGGTTGTGGTGACACATTAGGGATTCCTTGAAGCGACAGACCGGCTAAATCACATTTGTGTGTAACATCTGTCAAACATCTGCTTTATTTCTTTAATTTCTTTAATTCTTTAATTCTTTAATTATTTCTTTACTTATTTAATTGTAATTGTTAATTTAATTGTAATTGTTAAACCATAAACTATAATTCGTTAAGATAATCACTGTTAAACAGCGTCTGCTACTGACTCTTACAATTTGAACTGCTGCAGTAAATATTCAGGTTTATAGTCTAGTAAAGTATATCATCTGATCCTACATAATTTGCACATAAGTGAAAAGAGTGACTTAATGGTGGAATAAGGCAGCGTATAAATGGTATGTTCCACGGCAGAATCAGAATCAATACGAACCTCGACATGACAAGGACCAGCATGCATCACAAGCCGTGGGAAATAGCAGGGTGGCGTCCAAAGTTATTGTTGTCTATCTCAGCTATGACTGATCTGGAGGTAGGGGAGGGGTGGGGGTCCAGGGTGATTTCCTGACACAGTGTGATAACGTTTCACACTGACCGTCACATTTGCACGTCCAGCACAAACATGCACCGGATGCAGGTCAGGTCCCTATCCAAAGCCCTGTCGTCATCAGGGAGCAGGCTCAGCTGACAGTGTTCGTAAGTCAGCACGGGTTCCCCCAAATTTTGTTTCAAATCATGAGCGAGTTCGGGGCATTGATGGATGGATGGATGCTGACACGCTGTTTGTGAGAACATGCTCCATCTCAGAAGTTACGTTCGTGAGGGAGTAACCCTGCACATTGTGTGATCCCATCGCGGGCCCCATTCACATACACATGGATGATTTTTTTGGAAATTCCAATTAACCACAACGTGTTTTTGGACTGTGGGGGAATCCCTGTGATGACACGGGGAGAACATGCAAACTCCACACACACTGATCCCAGCGCTGAGGCAGCAGGGCCGACCACTACAGCACAGTCACCCTCTCATATTCAGATACGTTCTAACTAGAACCCATCTGCATGATTGCAGTTGCAGAAGGTCAGTACTTGTATAAGATTGTGTTATTGCAAGTGTGTCCATCCATCCATTCTCTGTGCCCGCTTGTCTCATTCAGGGTTGCAAGTGGTGCGGCAGGGAACAACCCAGGATAGGGTGCCAACCCACCGCAGGGCACCATCACACACCATCCACTCACACTTACTTACAATTTGGGAATCCCAGTTCAGCTCAGTGTGTTTTTGGACTTCAGAGTGCCCAGAGGAAGCCCCATGACGAAAGACACACATGGAGCCATGGTATAGACATGGTCCCAGAGATGAGGTGAGATAACAGTGCTAACCCCTGCACCACAGTGGTGCCCGCAGTACATACATTGTATATTTGTTTATTTGATGTAACATAGAGAACATGAGGGATCTTCTAGTTTTATTCCAATATCTCATCATGGACAGCATGGACCTGTATTCAATCTTGCAAATATTGTCTGAAGTCATAGGGTCACGGATATAAACACGTCATGTACCCTTCCTCTTAAGTAAATAGGCTAAGAAACTGTACATCAAAGACGCCACAACCTCCCCAGCTGCTGAGGTCAGCTGCTTGGTTTAAACTAAGTCCATTTCATATAAAGCCACTTGAACCCAGATCACACGTGTCCTCCAGTGTCGCGTCGCGACCTCGTGGAATATTTATTTATGCATAATTGCGTTCAGAGACTGACTACTTAATCAAACAAAACAAACAGCTCCTGCGCTGTTGCAGAAGGACATTTGGATGTTTGTAAATGCACACTGGGGTCAGGAGGATCATACCACACACACGCAGGCACTCACACAGAATGGAATGGGGTCAGGTTCTGTGCCGATGGCCCTCTTCCTGTTTGGGCCTCTCCTCAGCTTAGCAGGTCAAGCCGAGGCCTGCACTCGCAGTGGAGATAATGACCTCTGGTCCACAATGAGAAAGCGAACCCTTCTCACAACAAGCACAGGCTGCCAGTGCGTTTTCAGCAAACATCTCCACAAAGGGGGGCTTTGGTCTAGGACTAATTTTTGCGTGACAAGCTGTTAAACATCCTGGGCGGGGGGGGGGGGCTGGGGTTGATCCGGATTCCCTTTAGTACACGTTGATGGATGGTGTGTGTTACTGCATTCCACGTCACTGAAGATTGTGGCAGCATTGCGTAAATTCTCTGCTGCTCTGTACATCATCCATGGTGTTCCGAGAGTCACAAGATGCCTGCGCGCTCTCTAATTCAGAGGCCCCTCCGAGCAAATTGGGTTACACATAAACAGAGGTGGACATTTCAGGTCCAGAAAGTAAAAATCCGGAACAGGATTTTGTTTCAACCAACCAGCTGAGTGCTATGTGACTGAGATTCTTTATGCTCAACTAAAGAAAATCCTGGTCTGGATTTTTACTTTCTGGACCTGAAACATCCACTTCAGGAAATAAGTATCGAAATACAAAATAATTTACTACACCATTTAGAATGTACAACCTAGCTTCTTCTGATATGAAAAGGCCACTAACAATGTATTAAGATGCAAATGATTCCTGTCTAAAGTTCTTACTTCAGGGACATTTGGAAGGACATGTGTGTGGTTAATTTCGCTGAATCTGACCTTCATCGCAGGGCGGAGATGCTTTAGCTCAGGAGCTTATTGCAAATGACCGGGACAGCTGCCCCTGGTGGTCATGTGATCAGTGGCCTGGACCAATGATGCACCGTCGCTAAAGTTAGCTTGCTGGTGAGTCCGAGTGCGGCCCGACGTGACTCACTTGTCAGTTTCCATCATTGCTCAGCTTTGACCTTGACACATGGTTGCTCTCATCCTGAGAGAATGCCAGCCTGCCGGCCCTCTCTCATATGACACTTTTCCCGACACAAAGCTGCCGTTCTCTGCATCCTCGTCAAGCCAGCGAGATTCCTCCCCTCCATACAATCATCTACATATTATGGAGTCTCACAGAGTGGCCTGCTCCCCAAAAATAGAGATGGAAATTATTATATCAGGCTGAGATGAAAGCACTCACTCACAGACACTGCACTCTTTGTGTGAGCTAGAAGGCTGCCTTTAATTAACATTGGGGTGGGGTGGGGGGCGTGATGCAGTACCCCTTCCAGCAGGCCTTGTACCCATTGCTGAAAGACCCTCCAGCCCCCACAGATCCCAATCACTACCATGGGAACGATCTCATGATCAGGGTGCCCGTCCCTCATCAATAACTACACAGGAGACCTGGAGCAAGAGGAACAACTTCTCAAAATGAGTTATCACTGCACTCTAAGGTTAGCATGCTGCTGTATTCCCTTCTATACGAACGGACGAACGAATATCTACCATATTTATTTACACATTGACAGTTTCTAGGTGAAATAAAAGCCACAGCTTGCTTTAGGTGTACTTGTGTTGCACACACTCTGCACCAGAATATTTCCCACAATGCTAAGGCAGAGTGTAAGCTTTCCGCGCCGAAACCCCCCAGTGCTAGTGATCCCCTCTTCTAACATTATAGCCGAGCCGGGGAAGGGAACAGTGCATCTCAACTGTTTAAATTTATCCAGCAGTAACATCAGATGACATGAATAAGCCCCGTGGCGCCAAATGAGTTAGCGAGTGCGCCGTGTTCCTGTCGCGCCATGTGCAGTCAGCACTGAGAGTCAGCCGTGGAGAAGGTCACGGCTCACATCTTTTTTCAAAATTTCATTTGGCAAATAACTCTTGTTTGTAATCCCAAGCACAAAATAAATGGCGTTTCGTTTAAGCTTGTTAACATTATTATTATACAAAAATGTAAGTATTGCTTAGACATTTTTCTGATTTTTGCATACATTTATTTGTAGTTAATGAGTATGTTTTTAAGTAAACACTATAAATTATGAACATATTAAAGCTGTTTGCTGACTATGAAATGTTTATATAAGTTTACCATGATTGTATAATAGATCTCACCAGTGTCCCATATATGAGCCTGTGTATTGGGCTATAAATGCGGGGTAACTTTAAGCCCCAAAGGCTGATCTCTCAGAAGGACACACACAGGGCACCCCTCACAGGGCTGGAGGTGAATTACATGCTCTGGAGTTGATATTGAGGCCCTTAGGGACCTTGTCAGTGAGGTGTACATATACCTGCTTATGCGCAGCACACGCAGTGCACACACATAGGGCACACACACGTGCAGCACATGTACACACACAGCCTCACAGCACGGTCAGTCGCCCCAGCTGACCTTCCAGACTGCAGCTAGAGGCAATTCCCCCTTAGGGGTTCCCTTTATTTCTGTCCCCCACTGTGGGCCTAGCGCCATATGGATGGTTCCAGAAGCAGCTCTGGGGCATAGCCTAGGGATGTGGCGTGTCCTCACAGTGAATGTGCTCTGCATCTCACTAAATGTATTTCTGCTGGATCGGATAGATGGATGATTTAGTCAGTACTTTAAGTGAAGCAATATCGTTTCTGTCGTAAGGGATACAGGCTAACCTTTGCTTTGTTGATGCCCCCAAATTGTCGGAGACCCACAGGTTCATTCCCAACTTCCATAATGACCATAATACACCAGCACCACATTTTACTGGGTCTAGGGCTTGGGCAATGAAACACCACGAGACTTCCAGCTGTCAGCATTGGAACAAGCTAACACACTAACACGCTAAAGGCAAACACCCACTGAATGTGGCCAGTGCATTAATTGTATATGACATAATCATGGCAAATGATGATTTTAACCTTCTGTGAATCTAAATTTAATTCATGCCCATCTTTAGATTATCGTAATTTCCCTCACATAGCACAGCACTTAAGGCACAAACCGTTTGATGTATCTTGGTGCAAAGAGACATTTGAAAGCAAAATTTCAAAGATAAAATTTTATGTCTTAGAAATGTTTTGGACTTACTTTAAACATTCTTAATTCTTACTTGATTTTTAATTTGGTAAGGATGTCAAACTCATTAAACCAAGAATTCCAGCAAAAACAGATAAACAGACAGACAATAAAATGGAAGGCCTGGCTTGTAGGACATGTCATACTTTGCATTCTCTGCATCTGTGAAAGATCCCTCTGACAGTTTGTTTTCTGTTCCCAAAGAATAAAGATGGGTTGGCATATTCCATGGGGACTATCAAGTTTGTTTATGATTTTCATCCCTATTAATCAGATAGCTACTCATTATTGCTTGTTATACTATATACTATATTTTGTTTGGGTTAGGGTTAGGGTTAGGGTTAGGGTTACTTAAAAATGGCAGTTGTACTGTATGGAGGCATACAGAACCGGTATGCTATTCTGATAAGGTATGCCAAAATGTCAGCACACCGGCATGAACTGAATAATTAATACCTTGTTAGGAATTTTAGTTCTGATATGCAACTGCAGGACTAGTTAGATAAAATGTAATTTACATTTTCAGGCACACGCAGACTGAAGCAGTAGCAATGTTCATGAAGTTAGTTGAAGTTGAAGTTAGCGTGTTCATGCGAATGTGTGATGCTGTGATAATCAACAAAGCCCTGACAGTTAAAAAACATCAATAAAGACTTGAATATAAATCAATAATGTGATAAAATTGACTCTAATGTACATATGGTTAATCTAGTAAAATGTCAGTTATAGCCGATAAAACCGTTCACTATGGATCTAAGTATACATTAATAATGTAACGAAACGTCAGCAGCACTATAGAACTAATGTAATGTAACCGTAACGTAATGTAAACGATTTCTTAATAATAGGAAGAGCTCATTACAAAGACTGGTGCAACGTCCATAATGCCGGGTGACAGTGATTGCAAAGAGAGGTAACAGGAACAATCTGTTTTAAGTAAGTGTGCACATTGGATGGTCCTCATCCGAATTGGGATGGGGTCATGCAACTAGCCTAATTTTATTAGTTTTATAGATTTTGGTTCCGTGTCTTAATTGTTTTCTGCTAACCTACAGTTTACAAAACCAACCTGTATTTTTAATAGAAGATATTTTGGTGATAAAAGCATGAAAGGTTTTCCATATTTTTTTTTCTAAAATTGCAGTTTTGCACAATAAATGTTTTTAAAGTGACATTCGCGACTACT
>JAODKM010000032.1:20442086-20462341 GCA_026780845.1 Petrocephalus sullivani
AAATGTGAACATTGAATGCAGTCTATTGGCCCCTGGCAGGAACAACACACAGAAAGCATTCGCTCCTGGCAGGAACAACACATAGAAAGCAGTCAATTGGCTCCTGCTAGTTATTATGACCAAACACCAGTGGCTCAGGTGAGGGAAACATCTCCTGCCAGACAGCATCCTGGGAAGCTTGCAGAGCCTCGCACAGTTACTTACCATCATCGTTCCTTCCCCCATAACCAGCTATATTTAACCAGCTTGACAGGCCTATTGTTCCGTGCCACAGAGACTCCTCCTCTTGCCGGAACTGCCTTGTTGCAGTTTGCATCCTTTCTCGTGTGGGAACACAGGAAAGTGCAGACGGGAGGAGCATCTGGTCCAACTGGTGAGGCAGCAAGATAGATATGCCATCGCACACAGCTAGTACTTTCTGACACATGTATTTTACGTGACTAACATTTCTAATTTATTCTTCTGTGTAAGTATGTTTAAAGCAGCCTAATTCAATCCCAGACAAATATATACAACTGAAACAAACCAGTTTCTGCAAACACCAATAACGTGTAGTAATTATGTGAATAGCTTTGTCTGCAATTCTCATTTTATCCACCAGAGGGTATGTATGAAAATTTAGCTGGAGTAAGATGTGTGCTGATTTCACTGACATGGATTCTTCCACTGTGATGTCTAACGCGACATATCCATGCTTTTTTTAACGAACATTAAAACTAGGCTCTAACACTAACTTTGAACTTAAATCTTATAAAATCCAACGATCATCGACCTTTATCGACCCTTGAAGCCTTGGGCAGGCCGAGACTTGTGGCCATGATCAGTAGGTCGCAGGTTTGAATCCCAGGGTCGGCAGGCTGATGCTGCGTCTGTGCCCGTGAGCAAGGCCCTGTGACCCCCAAGCTTCCTCTCACCTGCAGGTGCGTCTGTGTCTCACGGAGAGCAAGATGCAGAAAGAGAGGGGACAGATTCCCCATCTTTTTGGCATTTTGCTTAATTTAAGGAATGTTGTGTTCCATTTTTCTACACGTTACATTAAGTGCAAAACACAGAATACTTTAAATGTGCGGAAATTCTCTGTGTTGTCTTCAAAAATGTCAAAATAAAATTACAGGCAAGATTAATTAACTAGGTCATGAAAAATTCAAACTTAAAGATTATAAATGGTCATTAAATCAGAGTCCAATGAAGGAAGAGAGTGGAACCAGTGAGAATGTGATTGGTGCTGATCCAGAGCTCTGCCTTCCACTGGGACGGGCTGGAAATGAAGTCATCCTCGTGTAAGCACAGCAAACACATCCCGCGGCCAGCGGACGTCTGCCCTGGGTGTAGATCCCAGGGAGTACAGTACCAAAGGCCTCCACACACCTGGAGGGATGGTTCCAAGTACCTGATGTCCATCTCTGTTTAGAGCAGCGAGGCTGAGCTGGAGGACCAGCTCTCCATGTCTGCCCACAGATATCAGTGCCGGCTCTGTCAGCCCCAGAATCACAGTCCCCTGCTTCTCTCATGGTCAGCTCCCTTCCCAAGGCTGTCAGTCGCTGCAATGGACTCGCCTGACCTGCCCAGCCTAAGCATGAGGCACGTCAGCCTGAGGTCACTCCTTTGGAATAAGCTTTTCAGTGTAACGTGTTACGTGTGTGAGATGCCAGCAAACCCCACCAGGGCTGGCCACCCCTCCACCACCTTTCGGAACATTCACACACTCCACTCCTGCCATACCGCTGCCACGTGAAGCCCGCGGACCCCATCCTGGTTGATCGTGCTCAGCAGCTATAATGACTTAATATGGAGTCCCACCTGCCAAGTAAAACACTGGTCTCCTTTGGCAGGGCCTTCACTTGTTTCCACCAGGTTCATAAACGATCTGTAACATTTGAAGTGTCGTTTGTGGGTGTGAGGGTGTGGACTCCGTTGCATTAGCTCGGGCACAGATGTTGGGCCGGCCGGTCCAGACCCTAAACTTTGTGTGGGAGACAAGTGTTACATTTATGGAGCCATGACGGGCTAATTGCAGGCCTGGGAATGTGGCAGTCACAGCGGCTTGCACCTGTTTGGGGCGAAAGAACAGTGCTGTCTGCACCCCTCCCCCCTCCACCACCCGCCAGCGGGGTGTGTCAACTTCCAGCCAATCAGCACTGGCACCTGAGGGACGGTGGCAAGTCACATGGGAGCATCTCAGAGTAGTCATCATGTGATCCTCACAGACAGCGGGGAGCCACTTCCATGTGGGAATGTGGTTTTCCCTAATGACTCAGAGGAAGCACATTTTTAAAGGGTTTAAAGGATTAGACATGGTTAGGATGCTGGCCTTGTAACCAAGACGCTGTCAGTTCAGCTCTGAGAAGGGGCATTGTGTCACCTTTGAGCCAGGATTTGACTGCTGAAAGATTCAGTCGTTCTGCATAAAATTCTCCCACCAGTACTATTATATGCAACTGGCCAGTAAACAAAGTGGACATAATATCACAGAATTTTCGCAGGGGACCGACACAGGCTGTCTATACTCCATAACTCACGAGGAGTGCATGCACAGTCCATGGGCGCAGAGTGGGACTGGGATGCTGGTGTGTGACATCACGTGGCTGCGTCCTGAGTCACCGTGCCGAATGAGTCATTATGTACGACGGCTACAGTACGTTTCCAGTGGATTCATCATCAAGCCAGTATCATGGTTTAACAGAAAAGTTAATAAAGTGGACAGGTGTAACATTCCACCTTACACTTAGTTCAGGAATGTTTCAGTACAGTTTTGAGTTTCAAGTTTAATTTGTGAAGCACACAATCAGTCATACCCTGTACTACAACGTACTGAAGTGGTGCTGAAGGAAATATGTATTAAAAAGGAAAATTTGAATAATACAACAATGAAATAAAATAAGAATACAATAACAATAACAATCAATAAAAAACTGCATAATAAAAATAGAGTGAAGTACGCGAACAGTAGACAAATATGCAGCTACAGTACGGAAAGAGGATAAATTGACATAAAGCGACATGTTATTGAAATATTTGCTATTATAATACGTGTGGCGATGCTCAGATGGATCTGAAGCTGATGTCTTAAAGCAGCCTTTAATTTGCAGGATCTCGAACACTGATTTTGCGGATAATGTACAATATGTGCGTTGATGACTTAAAATGCATGCCTGAAATTTTCCGACAGCAGCGGCACTTGTCTCTGGTTTGGCAGTTTTACCAAATATTTATTAAAGATAAAAGATCGGCAATTTGCATATATGTGCAATAGAAATTGCGCGTGGCGGATCATCCGATAAAGCATTCAACACCATCATCCGACATTCGCATCTTCACCGAGAGGAGCTCAGCAAATTTTGGATGAGAAATAGACTCTCTTTAAAAAAGAGATGCAGAGATGCCTGTTTTTTTGTGATAGTAAGTGTGATCGACAATCAGTGATCAGCATCAGGCAATTCTGATTCCAGTCATCTGCAACGGGCGATCGACCCCAAAAACTGTGATTGGAACATCCCAAAAAATGTGTGTAGGTAAGAGTGAGAAATCAGTCAGGCAGAGCTGTCACCCAGTGGGAGGGTTCCGCTACTGCCCACGTCATTTTAAATCTGTCTCACCACATTGGTAATTTATTTCTCACTGCAGAGATCACAGGTAACAAATCATGTAGGTTATGTAGCCTGAGTAGGTTATGCTAACAGTTGTACGCTTGAGTCGATCCTGTCCCCCCGCCAGCACTATCTGGGGAAATCGGAGATAACATTTCTCATTGGATCAGCTGTATTACATCAAAATTATGACTGATTCATGTGTTTTGCAAAGGGATGTAATGTGTACCCAGGGCAGAACACTGCCAGTCACCTGTGTTACCCCGTTTACGGCCACCTACCCCAGGAAGTTTTTGTGTGCGTTTGTCTTTAATCAAATGACAAGACAGACATGCACACATGGGGGGGATGGTGAGGCTGGCTGGAGGGGGTGTCACCGGCCGCCTTGTTTGCTTGTCCATGTCGGGATGAGACTCACCAGAAGCTAGAGAGCTGTAAAGCTCACTGGCAGCATGTGTACCCACCCCAGCCCCCAGGTGAATGGGCCCCCGCACCCCCTCCAGACCGCTTCTGGCCCGGTCCAGTTAGTAGCCTTTCTTCACTCTGAGCTCCCTGGGTGAAACGCTTTAAACCCAGACTGCAGACGAAGGCGAAAAAAACAGGCCAGAAAAACATCTACCAGCAGCGATTCCTCAGGGCTCTGAGTGCCGATTTACCTGCATGTGAAATGTTTAAGCAGTTCATGAACTGCAGCTCTGCCCTGCTCTGCACCGGGACCTGCTCTGCAACCCGTGCAGTAAGTTAATTATGTCTAAGGGTCGGTTTCCTCTTTACAATGACAACTTTGAGCAAAGAGACAGCACCCCTCATCCCTGTCTAGATGAAGCACAGCCTTTCAGTTTCTGCTTCTCTGTTCTGTCTCGAGGAACCTCTTCCTAATGCAAATCCCCGTGGATCACCAGACCTCTGCAGGACTGCATGAAATCCTTGAGTGCCATGCTCACCTGTGTTTGACTTTGTGTCCTCAATTCAAAAGACCTAAGGGCAGACAGAGTGCCAGTGAGCCAGTGACACTGGACCTGCCTGAGCACCCATGCGTGTGAGGGAATGCCCTGCATATCACCCTATCTGGGTGATCCTACGTGTCAGAAGACCAACTCAACTTTAGCATCCTCCCTTCAAACTTGAGTGGACTGGGATTCATCAAAGGAAAACTGTCTCGGAAAACACTGAAGACACATTCCTCTTAATCACAGACCTCCTGCTTCTTTGACGGGTGCAGAAAGGCCAGTGACAGCATATCAGCTGGGGAGAAGTCATGATTAGCTACCAGATTTCAGTGATGATCTGCAAAGTTCTGCAGCTGTTAGCAGTGGCCATTGGGAAGCCCCCATGTCAACTGTGGGGAGGGGGGCACTTGGAGCTGTCAGCCCCCGCTATGGTAAATAAGGCCCTTTTGTCCTGCTCACTGTCTGTCACTGGGGGGCCTCTTGCAGGAATTTGTGCCTGACAGAGGTGAGCCAAGACGTGGAGATTAACCCAGGAGGCTCAGCTCTGGATCTTTACATTGCTGGGATGTTCTGAACATCTCCAGCTGCTCCTGGTGCAGCTTCCATACACATTCCTGGCATTAGCGGCTTATTGCCGCTAACCTGATAAGTTACAGCCAATGCCAAGGAAGAGGGCGTGGCCTTTCCGAGCTGCGAGGTCAATGTACTGTAACGATACACGCGGTGCTCTCTTGGGTGTCTGAGGGGTCGTCTCCTATCTATGTCTTTGTGGACTGTGCATGCTCTCCTCGTGAGTTGGCTGTATGGACAGCCTGTGTCAGTCCTCTGTGAATATTCTGTGATATAATTCCCCGTCCACCCCATCCCAAGAGCCCCATATGTAGGAATGCAGCACAGTGGCTAGAGTATATTTTTATTCAAAGTCATTCCCATATGAAAATCTCCCCCGATTTTCTAGCGAATCATCTTCAGCACTAGAGAGCATTAAGATGACTAAAAGATTACAGCTTTACCATATCAGGCCTGCCCTTTGTCGATGATTAAGAGTCCGACAATCCTTATTACCATTGAGCTCAGGGGGAATAAACACTCATCGCATTCAGTGCATCTGGTGTTCCGTTTGTGCGAACATCAAGCGCACAAACGTTTTATAGAGCATTGCAGCATTTCGCAGCAGTTGCTAATCTGAGCATACAATTCGACAAAACAAGAGGCAACATTTTGAAGAAGTCTCGTTCCCCATCAGCCTCCTGGCTGACGTTCCTTCTTCCTCTTATTTTCTTAGAAGGTGGTCTTTCGCCAATTAGTGTACATACTAATTCTGTCGAAAAGCGTGCATGCATTTTCTAAATTATTACTGCTTCAGCTTACTCTGCAGGGTCAGGTCAGTCACCTTGTAAAAACAGCTTGTTCATACAGTTTCTTCGGAAATACATCAGATGCTTACTGTAAGCTGACTATTTAGCAGAAGCCTTATCGATTGTTGTATCCAGAAATTAGATAGATTCATTTTTCTACCAGCCCTTCTCCACCGGACATTGGCAGAAGCCAGTGCAGGGAGGGGGCAGGTGGGGGGGCGAGGACAGCTGGACTTTGGGCAAAGCAGGTGCTGATCCAAACCCGGCGGCGTCCCAGTGTCACATTTCATCCTGCAGTTTGTGAGCACCCCCCCCCCTCCCCCCTTCTGCCTGGGGGGGCCGCAGCTGTGCTGCTCCATGAGGGTGGGGCTGCGGTATGGCAGGGAGGGTCTGTGGGGGTCTGAATGGCACTCAGGCTGCTGACCATGTGTTTAGGGTGTCCTGTAGCACTTTACCCATAGCCCTTTACCTGTAGCACTTTACCTGTAGCGCGTTACCTGTAGCACTTCACTTGTAGCCCTTTACCTGTAGTACGTTACCTGTGGCCCATTACTTGTAGCACGTTACCTGTAGCACGTTACCTGTAGCACGTTACCTGTAGCATTTAACCTGAACCACTTTAATTTTGGCACTTTGACTGTAGCTTTTCATTATAGCATTTTACCTGTAGCCCTTTACCTGTACTGCTTTACCTGTAGTCCTTTACCTGTAGTGCTTTACCCATAGCTCATTACCTGTAGCTTTTCTCTGTAGTAATTTGCCTGTGGCGGTTACTCTATGGTGGATTGGCCTAATGGTTACGGATGAGCACTAGCCTGACCAAGGAATCATCCTCCAACACCAGCAATGCTCCCCAGGCACTGAATTAGCTGCCCATTGCACAGTTGCATATGGATTAAATACAGGGGACACATTTCTTTGTTGTGGGCTGTGTTGTATTACCCACCAGTTAATAACCATTACCTGTTATATTTTCAGTCACATCAAACTAGAAAATGTGATTGTGGAAATCAGTGTAAACAGCTGACTAAACTACCTACTGCCTGTCACCACACTACTAATACCACTAATAATAATAATAATAATAATAATAATAATAATAGCGATGAGTAGATGGCTAGCAAGACATTTAGGAGCCTTCGCTTATTATACACTGTTTATATCACCCGCATAAACATACAGGCATTCATCCCTGGTTGCTTATGACACACCACAAACAAACCAGACAAGAATATATCTCCTGAGTGAAAGTCACTCTGTGACGGTCCATGAAATGTTCATGTGCTTCAGTGAAGCAAAGTTTGTAAAGTGCCATCAGCAGAATCACAGGTTACGGTCGCCCTAGTGGATAGAATCTGACGACGGGGAGCTTGCCAGTGATATAGAGGTCACAAATGTATTAGCATTTATGTAACACACTAAACTAACCATATTAGAGAAATATGGGATAGTCATATTGATGTATGTGAAGTAAATCTTTGACGTCTTATGTGCCACGCATCTTCTTGAATTGTATGAATTGTATCTTCTTCTTATGTATTTAGCATGTGCAGCAACATCTTCACATGCACCACGTGTAGTAACCCATGTGTCCGACGGGCCATGCGTGTCTGAGCAGCAAAAAGGCTGACGTGAAGCCTGGGCCAGCCCTGCCTGTGATGTGCACTTACCGTCGCCTCTGAAACGCAGCGAAACGCAGATATCCGTCACCATGGCGTGTGTGTGTGTGCCAACGTGCGAGGTAGGGGACCTTCGGAGTAGCACCATCCTCGCCGCGGAGAGGCCGGAGCCAGCCCAGATGCCGTGTCCCCGGGGCGCTCGGCTCACCATCACACTCATTACACGCCGTGTTTGTACGAGGAAACACAGCAGATTACCGACAGTTGCACTGTGCAGCCCAACTAGCGTGACCTTTCAGCTGTGTGGGAAAATGTGATTCCCCCGGTTCGACTTGGGAGTCTGGGAAAATATGGAAGGAATCAGTGCTGCGACCTTAAGCTACAGCCGGACGGACAGATGTGCGCCTCTGGATGTACCTGCCTACGCTGCCCACCCAGACTCCGTGAGATCGCACAACGCTCACATCCAGCTGCATCCGAGAAAAGGGTCGAATTCCAGAAAGCCCCCGTTTCTCTTTCAGTATGACTCATCACATCAGTTTGTATTTGCGTATAATTGTCACTGTAATTAATTGCCATTAAATAGGCATCAGCGGTGATCAGGAGTACTGACAGATGCTAGACGTCACATGTGTAATTGTCCAGCACACTGATTACCGCACAATAACATTATTCTGGCCTGTGAGCCAAAAACATGCCCTGCAATGATGAAGTGGTAGGAAAAGCAGCAATTTGGGGGGAAACAGCAGATTTGGGATGTTGCCACTGACACTGACACAGGTGTTCCTGCGGCATCCTCCCTCTTCCTGTTATTTAGCGAAACTTTTCAGGGCTGTTTGCTGTGACGTGGCCAGACAAAGTGAGTGGGGGTTTCTCACCTGTTCTTAGCAGGGAATTCCTGGTCTGGACCAAAGCATCCATCCATCACTTGTCCACCTGTCTTATTCAGGGTCATGAGAGGGTTTGGAGCCTATCCTGGAGGCTATGGGCGCAAGACAAGGAGTAACCCAGGATGGGGTGCCAACCCATTGCAGGGCACACTCACACACCAGTCACTCACATATGCACACCCACTGGCAATTTGGTAACTCCAATTCACTTTAGCAAGTTTTTGGACTGTGGGGGGAAGCCGGAGTGGATCAAAGAATCTCATAGATTATTCTTTTTCAAACAAGTCCTCGGGTCCCCCAGACGGTCCACGTTTCTCCCTACACCCAGGGCGGTGTAGGTAACAGTCCATGTCACTGCTGGGATATGCACACAAGTGAGCACTGCTTAGGGTCGGGCAGCGTGGGGGATGGGCCAGGCTCAGTAATAGCACAGCTGGTCCGTGGGAATTACCCTGTGTCACCAGAAGAAGCTTCCACACATGATCCGGGCCACAGATGCATTAGATCATAGGGGAGACATCTGGGAATCAAAGCACCAGTTCCATGTTCCCCGTGGCCGTGAGCATTTATGCACGATCTCTGCAGACTCTCGTGTTCCCCTTCGCACAGGAATGGCTGGTTGTGTTAATGTGGGATGTCTTTAACAGCTTTGTGGCTAGCAGCAAAAATGAGAGTCTAGCCAAGAGGGTAAAACAGTCATTTTCTTTGACTGATCATACAAAACAATTCATTATGAGTTTCCATAAGAATCTCAAAAAGAACCCCCCCCCCAGAAAATGTATCTCGTTTATGCAGAAAAAGTGTCTGTGAATATTAAGTGTGAAGAGAGTGTTTGTGTCCTGTTGGTAAATGTGTAAAAGGGAGAGTGAAAAACACACCATTGAATGAACTTTGTTTAAGTCCATAAAGGGGAGGACAGGATGCCTCAAGCTACCATGACAACGGCATCTAAAAGGACTTGTTCACACAGCACTGATGTTTCAATAAAAAAGCAGAATCCGCCTGTGAAAAGCAGGGAAAAACAGATGGATAAATATGAAAACAGGCACACTAGCTGGAATTTAAAAGGAAATGCCAGTATTAAAAACTCTGCGGTCACATGGCTGGTTATAGAGCAAAACCCACCTCATCATGGTTAAGCCACATCCCCTCATTAAACCAGAGTTTACTAGTTTTTAGCCGCACGTAATGGTCCTTGACACATAAGCAGCCTTTTCAGTCTGTTAATGCTAGAATGTGTGGAGATTTGGTAAAGGAAAAAAAAGAAAAAAGAAAAACGGCAAAAAGGATTTCATAAATGCCATCTTGTAAAACCCTGGTAAGGATGCAACCAAAACGTTTATTTACATCGTCGGATTTCACCAAACATTCCTTTCTGATCAGCTGACTACATTGGAATGACTTCCTCTGCATGAGGCGTTTGGTCCTTTTTAGAAAATGTATTATTTTAATATCACAATTATGTTAAAATTAATGTCGGGGGCAAAACTTTCATCTGCTCCCACCCCCCCAAAAAAATGCCTGCTCCAGAAATCACAGCAATGGTTTTAACAAACAGGATACTGGTGTGCTACTGGTGCGTCCGACAGAAGGTGTTTAGCTGTCGTATTGCTGCACGGGGTCATGGTGCATATCTAGCGAACAGCTCTGTCCACAGGATGAGAACATCTGCCTTTTCAAGGCTGCTCGGTGCTTATCTTCTCCCCAGAACTGTGAAAGTGGGGGGACAGGAGACAATCCCCCTCCATTTTCACAATGAGGACCTTTCTGAGCACGGATATGCATATGAATGGGCGCCGGCTCTCTCTCCGCTGGTCTATTGAGGCTTTTTGTGCTTGACTCAGGCTGCGTGGAGGAGGGTTCCCGAGTCTGCTAATCTGCCATTTAGCAGCGGACGACGTGAGGTGCCTGTAGTGTAGGTCACTGAATTCATTTGCACTCACCAGGAAAGAGAGAGACAGAATGCCAATAGAGAAGTCCAGCCACTCAGCACATTCCTGGGCAGTGGAAGCCTGGGATCATTCCCCTCTAAAGACTGCCATACAGACCCTCGACACAGGGACCGGCCCAGAAACCCCAGGATCGCTCCCAAGGAGCCCGTTTCTCCGAGAAACCACAGAAGCCTGTGTGGCTTGCATCAGTCCAAGGTATACCAGGGTTCTAGAACATCACAGCAGGGCAAAGACGGCTCATATCTCTGCAGTCCAAGGTGCACCGGGATTCTGGAACATCACAGCAGGGCAAAGACGGCTCATATCTCTGTAGTCCAAGGTGCACCGGGATTCTGGAACATCACAGCAGGGCAAAGACGGCTCATAGCTCTGCAGTCCAAGGTGCACCGGGATTCTGGAACATCACAGCAGATCCAATACAGATTTACTGTTATTCACTGAAGTGCTATGGACAGCACTGTTCTGGATTCATGCTCTTCCCAGACTTACGCTTGTCCCCGTCACATTTGATAAATGGGGCCATTGTTTCCATAACTGACACCAGGTACTGTCCAATCAGCATGCCCAGTGAATATGCCCCACCCCACCACACCCTGACTCGCCCCAGAGGCACCTGTAACATACCTTATAATTACTCGCAGGGAATTTTCCTGTGCTGGAACCTCTGTGTGCTGCTGAGATTGGCCCTTGCTGACCTGTATTCAGTCTCGCACTTCCTGCCGGTGACAGCTGGCGCTCCAGATCGTTCCTGCTTTCGGATAGTGTTTGTGTTTCAGTATGCTTATGACCAGAGATGGAAAGTTCAGGCCCAGAGAGGACAAATCCAGACCAACCAGCTAAGCATAAAGACTCACCATCACAGAGAGCTCAACTGTATGGTTGAAGCAAAACCTTGGTCTGGATTTTTACTTTCTGGACCTGAACTTTCCATCTGTGAGGCTGACTCATTAAACCACAGTTCTGCACTCGGATCTCTCCAGCTCCTGTGTGGTGAGCATACTGCTGCTACACAGTGGAGGTGGTTGGAATGACTCCCCTTTGCTTCTGTAAAGTGCTTTGGGCGCCTTGAAAGGTGCTACATAAAAGCGCTATATAAATGCAACATTGATTCATCGACGCATTGGCATTCATTCAGCCCTCATCACGCTGTATTTGTGCAGGGACACCCAAAAGATCACGCAAGCCTTAATTGCCAAAACTTAAAAACAGTATTCAGGCTGTGGTGTTTTTTTTTTCCTGAAATGAGTCGTTGGCTTGTCTGAAATCTCAGGATGAACAGGAAGAACTTGCTTCCTTGGACGACTGAACATGAGTAGACTGCAAAGCAGTGCTGGGATCTTTCCTGGTCCATTAGAGATCTGCTCTTCCCGGTTCGATGCGTGAGAAGTCCTTCAGAGAGCGAGTGTGATGTGATTGGGAGACACCAGACAGTTTTAACAGAAGGAAGCCGGCCTGAGAAGGTGCACCTGGAGTCGCACACTTCTCTCCTCTCCTATTGACCGTCAGCCAAGCGGCCATGTATGCGTGACATTTACGCTTGCGGGAGCTTTCAGTATGGTTTGCATTTGTACGAGGATGTGGCAACACCACGGTGCTTGTGGTGATGGCGGTATGATTTTCGTCAATGGGGCACTCCTTGAAGACGGCCTAGCAGGGCCACAAGCGAGGGAGCGTACCGCTAACAAGGAGGGAGGGAGCGTAACAAGGCGGAAACATTTATTAGCCAGGGGAAAAGTAAAAGAATGAAAAGAAAACTGTAATGCTTTTCGGTCTTCTCTGATCAGAGTGAAAACAAATACGGCTAGTGGATTCAAATACTAGGAAAGGTTTTCCGAGAACGTCAGGAAATACCGGGACTCCTCGCTGCTTCTACGCTAAAGAACTATAAAAACTCCCAGATGATTACTAAAATATACAACGCTATATACCTATGTATGTCCTTGCATCAGTGTTATTATAGTTTTGATTTTTTTATTTGGCTTTTATATTATTTGCAGGTTTCATTTGAAATCCAATTTAGTTTTATCTAGCTTTCAATGTGGTTTAATTAAGATGCATTTTAAAGATGTATATCTTTAAAGAGAGTTAGTGCTCTCTAGACCATTAGCACATGCTGCATCTTTAGCACCCACTGGAGCTTTAGCGCTCGCTGGGGCATTAGGACACACTGGAGCTGGGGTATTAGGGGCACACTGGAGCTTTAGCGCTCACTGGGGCATTAGCGCACACAGGAGCTTTAACGCTTGCTGGAGCATTAGCGCACACTGGAGCTTTAGCGCTCGCTGGGGCATTAGGGCACACTGGAGCTTTAGCGCTCGCTGGGGCATTAGGGCACACTGGAGCTTTAGCGCTCGCTGGGGCATTAGCGCACACTGTAGCTTTAACGCTCGCTGAGGCATTAGCGCACACTGGAGCTTTAGCACTTGCTGGGGCATTAGCGCATACTGGAGCTGGGGTATTAGGGGCACACTGGAGCTTTAGCGCTCGCTGGGGCATTAGCGCACACAGGAGCTTTAGCGCTCGCTGGGGCATTAGTGCATACTGGAGCTGGGGCAATAGCGCTCGCTGGGGCATTAGTGCACACTGGAGCCGGGGTACTGGAGCATTAGCGCACACTGGAGCTTTCGTGCACACTGGAGCATTAGCACACACTGGAGCTGGGGTATTAGGGGCACACTGGAGCTTTAGCGCTCACTGGGGCATTAATGCATACTGGAGCTGGGGTATTAGGGGCACACTGCAGCATTAGCGCACACTGGAGCTTTCGTGCACACTGGAGCATTAGCGCACACTGGAGCTTTAGTGTTTGCTGGAGCATTAGTGGACGCCAGACCTTTAGCGTTCACTGGAGCATTAGAGGATGCCGAACCTTTAGCGCTCACTGGAGCATTAGCGCACCCTGGAGCTTTAGTGCTTGCTGGAGCATTAATGCACACTGGAGCATTAGCGCACACTGGAGCTTTAGCACTTGCTGGAGCATTAGCGCACACTGGAGCTTTAGTGTTTGCTGGAGCATTAGTGGACGCCAGACCTTTAGCGTTCACTGGAGCATTAGTGGACGCCAGACCTTTAGCGTTCACTGGAGCATTAGTGCACGCCGGACCTTTAGCACTCGCTGGAGCATTAGTGCACACTGGAGCTTTAGTGCTTGCTGGAGCATTAATGCACACTGGAGCATTAATGCACACTGGAGTTTTAGTGCATGCTGGAGCTTTAGCGTAGCATCAGTCCTTCCTGGCTCCAGCTATATGCTATGCCCTGGTTGAGCCCCCACTGAGGGGCAGGCAGTCGGGACATGCGAAAAGCAGTCCCAGGTACCCAGGTGCATGGAAGGACAGCTATTCCAGTGTTACTCTCCCCTCGCAGACACTGGTTACGGCACTTTCGCTATACCCAGGAGCGCTAGCCATTGCTGCCAGTTACATACTGCACACTGGGCCCATTTATCTGCTGGATGTGAAGATGGTGCTGTAATAATACACACACGCACCTTCTGTTTATAGTCCAAGTAGTGAAGCAGAATGCTGGTTCATGCCCAGACAAGTCAATTCTCAGAACTTTTTCAGAGTACAGTCAGACCTGCATAGAAGGTGTTTTCAATCACATATTTATTCGACATGATTTTAGGCCTTATTCACCACTTGATTCATCAAAAAATAAGCTCCATAAATTCCAAATAATTAGGTGAATTGACATGTTTAAAAAAGTATTCAAAGTTCCTCCATTCCGTTCTCCTTGGTTCCTTCTAACACAGCTTATATACACAGGAAATAATAAATGTATATGTTAAAAGACGACGATTATTTGGATCAGCATTCTATAAGTCTTTCATAAAAATAATTGGCATAAATTTAGTTGAGTCCTTCAGCTCATGTTCAAACTCAGCCTGTTCCATTTTCAGATGCCCCAGGCAGTGGAACAAACTGGCCTTGTTCCACCAGGGGTCCAGATTCAGCTGCTCTGCCCATAGATTCATTGGGCACCTGGCCCCTGGCCAGTTACTGGCTGTCTGCCATGATGAATGGGTCGCTCCTCCAATTGGTACTGAGATCTATTATGGGGCATCGACTGGTTGTTAGACTGACAAGGTACGTGGTCAGTTATTGGCTCTCTGCCATAGACACATCACTCCTCCAATCAAAACTGTGCTCTGTCATGTGGCACTGGCTGGTTGGTAGACTGATTAGGTAGCTGTGTTGCAGGACAGGGGGGCTGGAGGAGGCCACAGAGGCTACCATCATGTGACAAAGAGCCCAGCCTGGGCATCAGTGACTGTGAGGCCTGCATTCAGTCGAACCAGAATGGCCTTATGGATCTGAGTTCTGCTATAGCTGGTTGGACATGCTCAGTATGTTTCCACTACAGCTGAACACCGGAACATGTGCTGAATGTGCTAGTGGATGAGGGTCCTCAGAGGACAGATGGCTCTCAGTTTCCTGTGGACAGCGTCTGTCTCTCGTCTGCCTTGGCTGCCTGCTGACCCCTGGCCTCGGGGTTCAGGGAGTGCAGTCGGTTCAGGTGATCTTGCTTTTCTCTCTTCTCCTCACTCTGTCTTCTAACAAAGGAGTAATCATAAAAAAGCTCTGTGTATGACTGCAGTAGTGACTCTAACTGCATGCTTATGATCCAGAGTCCTGTCCATGATGTGTCCAAAAACCCCTGTCCATGCTGTCCGCTGTGCAACGAGTCCCATCGAAACTCGACGGCACTATCAGCAGATGGGTAACAAACCCTCGAAAAAGAAATCAATAGTCTTCATTGTTTCTTGTAAACTTGACCTTTTGTCTACACACTTCATAAGTACCAATTTTTGAAACAAAGATTGACTTTTGCTTGAGGTAAAGCTCTACAAAAAGTAATCTTATGGGGGAAAAATAGAAAGTGAAATATTGAATTTTGTACCGTTCCCCAAATCAAATATCTCACACAGCTAGTTTAGTGTCTCAGTTTCCAAGTGCCTTGGCAGAAAAACAAATGCAGCTGTTTCATATGCTCTTAGCTGTGCTACAACAGGAAATGGCTAGGAGCCGTGTAGCTTAAGCATCAGCATGGCAGCCTTTGCGAAAGTTTGCTGCAAAAATATTTAAAGGATACTGAAAAACAAAAGATGGGGTTAAGTGCTTTTTCCGGCAATGTTTGCATAAATAGGGTAGCGTTGTCTTTTGGAGTGACTTCCTGCTCTCCTGTTGCAGCAAGAATGGCCGTCTCTGAACTCTGGGAAAGTTCACAAGCGGAAAATGTGTTTTGTTCCAGCTTTAGTGGGATGGTAACGGGCATGAAATTGGCCGTGAGGTGCCAGGCCTCTGAGTGGGAGGGAGATCACTGCGTGCAGCACAAAGGTCAGTCTTCCCAGCAGTGAACTGGCGTAAAATGTGATACCCAATGGTCAACTGGCATGAGACCCTTGGCCCAGTGGTGAACTGGTGTGAAACGCTCTGCCCAGTGGTAAAGATGTGAGATGCTCTGCCCACTGGTGAACTGGCAATCTCCCCAGTGGTTAAGTTGCACAAGTTGCTCTGCCCAGTGGTGAACTGGTATGAGACATGATGTCCAGTGGGTAGCTATTGTGATACACTTTGCCCAATGGTGAACTGGTGTGAGACGCTCTGCCCAGTGGTGAACTGGCGTGAGATGCTCTGCCCAGTGGTGAACTGGCGTGAGATGCTCTGCCCAGTGGTGAAGTTGCACAAGTCGCCCTGCCCAGTGGTGAACTGGTATGAGACATGATGTCCAGTTGGGAGCTATTGTGATACATTTTGCCCTGTGGTGAAGTGATGTGAAACATTATGCTAGTAGTGAACTGATGTGAGGCGTGATGCCCAGTGGGGAAGTGGCATGAGACGTCATGCATAGTAGTGAAGTTGCGTAGGACGTGATGCCCAGTGGTGAACTTTTGTGACACACTTTGCCCAGTGGTGAACCCGCTTGAGACGCTCTGCCCAATGGTGAACTAGCGTGAGACGCTTTCCAAAGCCAGTAGAGACTAGGACCCCACAGGGGCTATAACAGTGCCTGACCATGTCATTACCACTTTCTGTCCCCTCTCTATCCCAGGCAAGCAGACCCTCCCTGGGCTTATTTACAGCTCGCCGGACAACCCAGTGACCCGAAAGCTGGGGTGGTTGGGGAGGGTGGCAGGCCAACTTGGGCCCCTGACACAGATTGTCCATCGTTTCACATAAATCTTCAGTTAAAAACATGGTGAATCCATATAGTGACTGTATTGAGTATGTGGCCACGCTGTGAAATTTTAGGTATGGACAAAATGCAGACACGTGGAAGGAAGAAGCAAAGCATTGTGGGGATTTCGCATACAGCATCTACAGTGTGACCTTTCGGTGTGCTGCAGGAAACATTGCTTGTTTAACAGGAAATTTTACAACTTGCTTTTAATACATCTCTTTCCATCAGTAATGTTTAGGAAATCTGCTCTTTTAAGGCAACATGCACTAGTTTCAATTTCTGATAAATGTAACTTCACAGTGTCTGATTTTTGATAGTAGCCATTAAACGAATGAAATGATAGGACACACTTTTAGAAAAGTTATATGGTAAATACAAGTATGTTTGACAAATTTCTTTATACGGAATATAAAGGCTCAATTAATATTGATTCTCAGGCCGAATTTAGAGACCAATCAAATATAACATATTAAAACCAGAGATTATATTCTTAATAGTAACATACGATGAGTAAAATGGGCATAATAATGGAGTAGTTCATTTTTATTCAGGGGATTACCTAGACATACCGACCCCCTGAGAAAATTTCATCTTGATCCCCTTGCTTGGGTTGGCACTTTCAATTGCTCAGTTGATTTTGCCATGCAGGGGGGGTTTAGGGGCCTCTACAATGTGTGGGGCCCCCTGAATCTGTCATAGTCTGTGCCCCACCGACTGATAGAGCTACATCTGAGAAACAGTCTGCAAACCTCCTCGTGGTCAGTTGATGTCACGCCTGACATTAATTAACACTGGTCTGCAGGACAAAGCAGGGACATCACCACACATGACCAAGGCTCACTGGCGATAGTCCCGGCTTTCCATAGTGTCCAGCTGTTTGTTTTTTATTTGAACAATAACCTATACAACATAAGCTGCAGACCTTGACAGCCCCGGGCAGGCCTCACCAGTCACCTCGAACACAGTACAGAAATAAACCACTTACTTTTGAAAAGTCGACAATTCCTCTGTAAAAAATGCAGGTAATGAAACTGGAAGACACATCCCAGCACATGACTGTGAGAGTCTAGCGGCGATTAAGGTTATTCATGTGAGCATGCAGTCCCCAAGAACCGCGCGGCCTCCCCCATGCCAACCACCCAGCCCCCCCCAAGATTTTCACGCATCGTCCTTCTGAACTTCATGCTGATTTTTAGCTTCACAAAAGCCGACGGGACGCCCTAGCGTCTCACTGCTCTGCACAAAATGTCAGCCTTAAAAAGGAAGAAAACTGCTTTTCAATTTCCATATGAACAATATGCTTTTCTTTACAAATAGGCCAGCAGACATTGTAAAGCACACGGGGATTGAATTGTACCTCTCAATGCCCCAACCCCCACCAGAAACATCAAGACGAAGCTGACAAGCTGAGACCAAGACTAATTCTCATACAATGGAGCAGGCAAGCTCTCAATAAGGCAGCCTTCTGGTGCTTTTATGACTATTCTCTGAGAACCGGCCGGAACATCGTATGTCTTTCCTGATCAGGATGTATTTGTTCATTAGCTGCATGTGAAATCCAGCAGCACTGGAAGGTCCAGAGTGCATCTGCAACAGGCAGCTGTTTGCTGTGGGCGCCAGCAGAGAGGTCGCGTTTTATGTTAGAAGGACTTTCCTGTGTTTGCGCCCCGTCCGCATAAGGAACAAATTCGGAGGCGTAAAGGCCAAGGAATATTCCATATCCGTGCAGAGGTGAAGGAAGATAGACATTTTAAATAAAAATGATGGCAACCATGAGACAGGACTGCCGCCAATATGCATCCTATCACCTGTGGTCCACGTCATTATTCAAACATCATCAAACTTTATTAAGCACTGTGACCTTAACGTCAGTAACAATTCACTAGGCCTCACCAGTGCATCCTTAACTTCAATGCAGACTTGCTTTTTAGAAAGAACATTCCAGAAAGAATGCCTTTCTAAATTATTTTCCTCCAGCGCAGCACAGTGCTGACAGAAGTGAATAGAAGTGAACTTTTACACTTATTTCCCACATCTGCAAAAGCTACACATAATATATAGTAATGCTGTTCCACATTAACAAAAAGTCCAAAGAGATGTTCGTTTAAATGTTCTTATTGTGGGACAAATTTGAATTTCAGCTTCTGTTAATGTTTTGCTACTGTAAAATGCTTCACCGTTGCTTAAAATTTGCTAATTTACAAGAATTTGGAAAATGGGTCAATTTTGTATTTCTGCATATGAAGGATTTTTGGATGGATTTTTTTTTTAGATATATGAGAGCTTTTATGTGATCCCAACGTAATGCTAAAATTTTTTTCATAAACAAACACATCCATTACTATAAAAAGAATATATTGATGTTCTGCTTTATGACAAGATATTGCAATAGTTTAATTTCTGCAGCATATGAGTCTAATAGGTATCAGAGAACACAGTTTATTGCAGGGATCAGTAAAGCGTCAGACATTAACATTGTAGCTGTAAAGATGGCATTTTACTGTCAGGGTGCATTTTACAGGCACCTTTTATGTTTAGCAATACAACAAATGTCAATGGGGAAAAATACAACATTATCACAAAAGTATCAGTAAAACAGGCATTTTCACTCATGAAGGTGCTAAGGTGATTTATATAAATTATTCTTATTTTTATTATTATTAACAAATACTTTTCCATCCATCCATCCATCCATCCTCTAACCCACTTGTCCTGCTCAGGGTCATGGGATTTAGCATTTAAAAGTAGGTAAATAACCTTTGTTTTATTAAGCACTTTATAAACAGCCTTTGTTGGTCAAGATGCTGTAAATAAATAAATAGCAAATAATAAAATACACTAATAAGCAGACTATCCACTACTTTTCATTTTAGTTTTAAAATTTGAGACTGAAGAGGCAGTCCTGATATGGGTGGGAAGATGGATGGATGGAAGGATGGATGGACGAAGGAATTACTTCTAAACCGAGTGTGTAGACTGCATTTACACAGAGTGGTGATTTGTAGAAGAGTGGGTGTGATGTGACAGTGCATAGAGAGGCCTGTGTGTGGCTGCAGAGAGAGAGATTATTACGGATTGCACAGAGGGGCTGCCTCTACCCAACTGCGCGGCTCGTCGCTTCCTGCTCTCAGTGTAAAGCTAATGTCTGCCTTGCTCGTTTTTACATTTTCTTGGAGAGTGATTGAAATGCATAACATTTACCTAAAGGAATCGCGGAAAGGAGCCCCCAGCTGCCTGAAAAGACACTCTGACGTCTGGGTGGCGTCCTCCCCCTGACAGTGCTCTGCTTGTAGATGAAATCTCGCAGTACATTATGGCAGGAACAGTAATGCACATAAAGTCACTTTCAGGCCCTGTCCAGCCATGCCAGTCAAGCACTCACAAACAGACAGTGCCGAGGAAAATGGAACATTTCATCCAAAAGTGGAATCACAAAGAACCCCCAGCTGATTGTGGCATAGGGTGAAAGTGCCATTTTCAGGCTTCGAGGACATTAATCCATTCACTTTGGGGGCTTTGGTGATAGAGTGGTGAATGGTGTGTATATACAGTATATATATATATATATATATATATATATATATATATACTAGGGCTATCAAAATTGACGCGATAACGCGGATTAATCCATCATCGTGATTAATCTGATTAAAAAATTTAACGCAATTAACCCATCTGCAGCGCAGAATGACTCAAAATCCCTGAAATGCAGTGTT
>JAODKM010000032.1:20472665-20484002 GCA_026780845.1 Petrocephalus sullivani
GGCAGTTCTGAAGGCAAAAGGGGGTCAAACACCGTATTAGTATGGTGTTCCTAATAATCCTTTAGGTGAGTGTATATAAGATGCATAAATTATGACTTGTAGGAGGTATGGTCAGGTTAAAAATAAGGATGCACAGGATGATCATTGTTATTGGGATTTAATCAAACAAGCCTAGAAGAAAACCCCTCCCACAGACCTCATATAGCCACAGAAAGTGTATAAGGTTAACCATCCATCCATCCATCCATCTATTTATCCATCCATTTTCTGTACCCACTTGTCCTGTGAAGGGTCGTGGGGGTCCGGAGCCCATCCCAATTGCTATGGGCGCAAGGCAAGGAGGTAAAGCAGAAATGGGACAAAATATGAATATTACATATTCCACCAAGAATCATATTTCACAAGCCACCATTTTCTCATAAAGTAAATTTGCAGCAACAGGTTTCTAGGCCAGTGCAAATGAGCGGAAGAACCAAGAGGCTATTTCAGCTCACAGGGCAGTAAATGTGACATCTGCCAGCATCACAACACAGCAGAGGCACTCTAAGCTCCAGCCTGTATGATCTGTGAGAATCACACCTCAGCAGGGGAACTCTGAGCTCCAGCCTGTATGATCTGTGAGCATCACACCCCAGCAGAGGCACTCTGAGCTCCAGCCTGTATGATCTGTGAGAATCACACCCCAGCAGAGGCACTCTGAGCTCCAGCCTGTATGATCTGTGAGCATCACACCCCAGCAGAGGCACTCTGAGCTCCAGCCTGTATGATCTGTGAGCATCACACCACAGCAGAAGAACTCTAAGCTCCAGCCTATATGATCTGTGAGCATCACACCTCAGCAGGGGAACTCTGAGCTCCAGCCTACGTGCAGGAGATTCGAAGGGGAACAAGACACTAGTAGTATTTGTGATCACTAAACCATGAAATTACTATGCCTGCTCGCTGTTTCTGATTAACCTGTTTTATGGTTTCGTTATGATAACACTATTTTAGTTTGCTTGGTGTTTTGACTTCATGAAATACTCAAAACTATTTTCAACCTATTTATTTTACGTGTATTTCACAACCAAGCATTCCAGTGGCACGGGATCATTTTTATTAGCCGGAAACAGCTAATCCATTTTCAGTTAAAAACCTTGCTCCAATAGACTCCGTACACAGCAATTTCCCATAGTATACTTCACAAGTGTTACATACAATAAATACAACAAAATGATAAGAGCAAAATAAAGTTATATGGGCGAAGATAGTGTGTGATCCTTATAAATCAATCAGTTCCACCCAAATGACTCTTAGCAGTGACAGCAGCCACACCACCTACAGCTCAGACTAGGTAATCTATCCGAAACCAAGTAGGTTTGGGCCTGGCCTGTACTTAGGTGGGAGACCAACTAGGAAAGCTGGGTTGTTGCTGGAAGAGGTGCTGGTGTGACTAACAGGTTAGCCCATCAGTGTGGACCCCAGTGCCCCAGTGCAGTGCTGTGAAAGTGATGCCATCCTTTGCATGAGATGTAAAACTGAGGCCCTGAGGACATAAAAGATCCCTGGGCATCTTTCGAAAGAGCAGGGGTGGTACCCTGATGTCCTGGCTAAAGTTGCCCACTGTGGCCCTATCAGATCTGGCCTCCTAATCACCCCCTATATCTAACTGGTGAATTCCGTCCTGCCCCCTCCCCACCTTAGCTACTGTGTGGTGAGCGTACTGGTGCAGAATGGCTGCCGTCGCATCATCCAGGTGGGGGCTACACAGTGGTGCTGGTTTAAATGGCTCCCCATTGCTTCTGTAAAGCACTTTGGGTGTCTTGAAAGGTGCTACATAAATGCAACTTTCATTCACAGTATCCATAAACACTTAGGACAAACTCAAATGCACGGCACCTTATTATTGTAATGAGTACTATCACTGTTACATTTCCCACACATGTGCTTATTTCATACACTATATGGACGAAAGTATTGTGAAACACCCCTTAATAATTTGGACGTGAGCATAGGATACGCTTAAATCCCACGCCAGCTCTCAGATGGTATACGCAGTTTTCTGTCAGTGCGGACTCGCGCTGCAGCAGAGGATATCAAGCCATGTCGGTGAATTATTATCAGAGCTGTGCTAAAATGATGTTAAGCAGATAATTATCAAGATTTCAGGTGAAATGTTTATTGCGGGTCATATTTGATTAATGCATTTTCTTTATTAATTCATATAATTGTAAGATTATAGTACTGCAGTAATTATAAACGTTCCACACGCAAAGGTGTGTTACTGCAGTCATGCCTGTTGCTACCACGATTTTATCATATTTTGTTATTGTATTGTTATTTGATTTAACTGTTTTTTCATTTTATTCATCTTATTTTATTCTTATGGCTGTTGTCTTATTCGCCTTATGTCTGTTATTGACTCAATTTGTATTTTATGTGCATTTTACGCCTTGTGAGAGCTGTTATGCCTGTCATTCCTCTGTGCAGCACTTTGGCCCAGTGTGGTTACATGAGGTGATTTACAAATAAAGCTGGACTGCATTAGATTACCACTGAGGACACAGAGATTTGGTATTTTTCATAATGTTTTGTTCATGAAACTTGATGAAAATGATAACTATCTGTGCATAAGCGCCGTTGCTTGGCCATTACTAACCCCAGAATTTAAAAAATCCTTGCTATGGCTTTGATTGCAGTAGCCTCAATATTATGGGAAAGTTAAGCAGAAAAACCACAGGATGGAGGATACCAAATTAAACATTTAGCTGCTGAAATATGAAATATCTGTGCTGGAGCTGCATTGTGCCAACTGTAAAGTGTGGTAGAGGAGGGATAATGGTACGGGGTTGTTTTTCAGGGGTTGGGCTAGGCCCCTTAGTTCCAATGAAGGAAACTCTTAATGCTTAAGGCTTCAACATACCAAGACATTTTGGATAATTCCATGCTTCCATTTTGGTGGGAACAGTTTGGGGAGGGACCTTTTCTGTTCCAGCATGACGGTGCCCCAGTGCTCAAAGCAAGGTCCATAAAGACATAGTTGGGTGAGTTTAGTGTGGAAGAACTTGACTGACCCACACAGAGCCCTGACCTCAACCCCATCAAAATCCTTTGGGAGGAACTAGCACGGAGATTGCGAGCCAGACCTTCATGTTCAGCATCAGTGCCTGACCTCACAAATGCTCTTCTGCATGAAAGGGCAAAAATTCCCACAGACACACTCCAAAATCTTGTGGAAACCCTTCCCAGAAGAGGGGCAGCTGTCATAGCTGCAAAGGTGGGGGCTACTCTATACTGATGCCTTTGGATTTAGAATGGGATGTTATAAAAATGACCGTAGGTAAAATGGTTAAGTATTGTCGTATTGTTTCCCAATACTTTTGTTCGTACAGTGTATGTTACACTGAAGTACCCAGCGATATCTGCTCTTTCCTGCCTCTCCTGGTCACCATCCACGAGAGAGACCGCCAGCAGCTGACCTTTCTCTGCTTCCTAATGATTCAACACAGGTTTCTCGGTGCCTCACAACACCAGCCACACTGTTATTACCGTCCTCTTTCAACACCAAGCTTGGTTATCACCTCACTATCTCAGAAGAAGCGTCTTCTCCTCCATTTGAAGTGGACCGGTGCCACAGATCGCTATCAAATGGAATTAATGTCCCGGTCTTTCTGTGGGTGAATCCAGAGCAGGCCGCATGCTGGATGATGATCTGCCACAAAGCCAGTGCCATCTGGAGGCACTGGAGGCCCCCAAAGCCATCTGGAGGCACTGGGGGACCCCAAAGCCATCTGGAGACACTGGAGGCACTAGGGGACCCCAAAGCCATTTGGAGGCACTGGAGGACCCCAAAGCCATTTGGAGGCACTGGAGGCACTAGGGGACCCCAAAGCCATTTGGAGGCACTGGAGGACCCCAAAGCCATTTGGAGGCACTGGAGGACCCCAAAGCAGGCAGAACTCCCTGTTTCACAGATGAGCTGCACTTTATGTAAGCTTCCTACGCAGAACTGATCTGTTCATCCAGTACACAACTTCAGATTTAAATTAAATGCAGATATTCAGCTGTGTTTATTAAATGTAGAACAAGACCCAGAAACATGTCTAGGGTGCACTGAAATGATCCTGAGCTTTGCACGACAAAGCTGGAGTGCGACCATTTGGACAAAGCAGCATTTTTCTGCATTGCTATCCAAAGAACACACCTCCCCCCACCACGCCACCCGGCTCTCCTGGATCCCCTCGGCCTTGGCGCCTTTCTGCCAGGCTGGGCTGCTTTTCACGGCTCCCGGTGTGTGACTGAGGCGCTCTGGGGAAGCCTCAGCCAAACCACGAGCTACATGGCACTAGGCGGCGCATGGGGAGGTTGGGGAGGGCTGGCCAACGGCGCTCAGGAATTAGCAGCAGCTCGTTGCCTCTCTGAGTCATTACTCTAATTTCCATTGTTATCATCTGCATCGGCTGCCCGCCCCAATGCACAGGCGCAGCTCAAACGAAAAAGAATACAGGAATGGATATCATGGCAAGACGTCCTGCCCTGTAATTATGAGTCATTATTTGAAAGACTGCAGAACCTCTTTAATGCAAATCGGCTAATGGCAATGAATGAAGTGGCAGACTTCAAAGCGCTGCGCATGCTACAAAGGCCTCTGGTCTCTCCATGCCCTGATGGCATGGCTCAGCCACGTCCATCCCAGTGAATAACCCTAACCAAGCCCTTCCAGGGCCCTTCTGTCTCTGCTGAGCCAAGAGTCGGCCTGTGAAAGGGCAGATATGATACCTGTGCAGGTGAGCTCTCTGCATCACTTAATATCTACACCACAAAAAAACTATAAGCAGCCGAAGTTCAATCTCTCACCTGACACTCGAAAATCAAACCTGCTACATCTACGTCTAATTATATTATATTATATTATAATATAATTATATTATAGTACAGATAGTCCCTGTCCAACTTACAGATAGTTTATACTTATGAAGGCACTACCATAAAGCCTATTATATTACAAATTTGGGTTAAATACAATGATCCGTGATGATGAACACACGCACTACTTTGTGACGTTTCGGAAAACATTGTGCGGCTTCAGAGGTTTTTTGGCTCAAGGTACAGTACAGTACCGTATGTAATTACTTTCATTATTACTGCATAATTATTATCATTATGTGTTTTTTTTTACTTACCTGCAAATTCAACTTAAAGACTGACTTAGGGAATGGATCTCACTTGTAGGAGGACTGCCTGTAAACTGTATTTACTACCATTTAATGGACCTTTCCAAGTTAGCAGCTTAGCTCAAAGCTACAGCAGCTGGAGCCCCTTAGGAGTAAAAGCATTGTTGTATGAAAATGCTCCAAGCTGTGATCCTCCAGCAAACCCACAAGGGAGACAACACGCAGGCACCCGCCTAACACACACAGGGGGAGTGTGTACTCACCACCAGGTACAGCATGGTGAACATGGAGAAGGAGGCGTGGCCTGAGAAGAAGGACTTCCTGTGGAACAGGACAGCACATAAGATCAAATCATACCGTAACTGCTAGATGAATAAAGAGTAAACAATATGAAATTTGTTTTTTTTTTTTTGGTGTAACCAGATAAAATTTTCTTGGGATTCCATTTCAGTATGACTACTAACTACCAGTAAAATTACGAATGAATCAGTAGGGTTAATCAGGCTGATGATTGACTCATATCCAGTCTAATGACAGACTACAGGGGGTCTCCATACCTTGCCTCTTGGACCCTGTGCTCCATACCCCGGCACTTGTAATCCACGACGTATCCCACAGAGCAGTTGATGAGGCTGAAGTCAGGGTCACACACAGCCAGGAAGTGGGGCCGCATCCGGCCCACGGACACCTTGGCGATATCGGTGAATGACTGGCTGACGGCGCAGCCAAACATGAAGAAGCCCACTTGCTTATAGAGGGCTGAGACGTACGCGTTGCCAACGAAGGATCTGGAGCCTTGGCTCAGGTAGTGGATTCTGTAGCACTCACCTATGATTATCTGCACGGGGGGAGAGATGCATCTCAGGTAATCGCGCTTCGGACAGTTCCCCCGGTGACGCAAATTCTGCTGCTATCAATGAGTCTGTCCATCTTTTCAAGTCAGGACAGTAGTTGAACGGATGCTGAGCGCGTCAGCATTGCGCATTTTTCAAGCAGCACAGAGTTTGAGTCACCGTCAGATTGCATGCTGATGGCCGCACACATGCATAGACACGCAGGGGTGAACGTAGCAAGGGAAGAGTGCGGTGAGAGATGGCAGAGAAAAATGTCAGCATGGCCTGCCTTGCCTAGACAAACGAGCGCTAGCGTAGCAGGACGTAAACGTCGCTGGTACGTCGCTAAAGTGCTCTTCAGGAGCCCATCACGTCACGCGGACACTAGCGTTTTCCTAGCAAACACTGGCAGCCACTCTTCGTGTTAGACGAATTATTTATGGGATGGTGTTGGGATGAAGGGGGAAATTTAGTGCTATGTTAGCCAGTAGCGGTCGGTGGTTTTATTTCAACAGACACACTGGACCATAAAATAGTAAATGGTAAAGTTTAAAACAACGGTAAAGCACATACATAGCTGCTGTGTGAGCACCCTCCAGCATTAATAATATTATATATCCAGGAGTGAGTAATCTAATAAAAGTGAGTGGCATGGCCCCAGCCTGGCAGGGCCATGAGAGAAATACTGAAGTGCACTGTTCCAGCAGGGAACTGGAGACCAGGCGCAGGTCATGCTGGGACGTGCTTATTGCACACATCAGTCGGCAACCATGCCATGAGCTGACAGACACCCAAAAACTCATTGCTGTCCTCCACAGCTTCTCAGACAACTGACAAATAATCTAACAGGTTTTTCTGCTGCATCATATTTGTCTTTAATGTCTCCTGCAACAGCTCCTGCACAACTAAAACACTCAGTAATAATAATGGGTTTCAGAAAGCTGAATAAATAAATATGGACTCTCGTTATCGTTGGCCCGTTGTCTGGAAGGATTCATGTAAATATATCTACAGATTAGTTATCAGAGAGGATTCACCCTGGGTGCAAGAGATTCCTGTATCTAACCTGTATCTAAGCCTCCAATGCTGCATAGAAGTGTAGGCCAGATGTAATCTGAGCTACGTGGACTATGTTTAAATCTGCTACATGTGACAAACATTACTCCCAAAATGAACACCCCACGCCTTCCCTGTGATAACATATATGTCTAGGATCTCTCTTCAAGTGCTTCTAATTCCAGAAATCCCTCACAATACAATTTGCACTATTCAACACCCCCCAAAAGCTCCCCACCAACAGACGCCTGCAACTATGAGATTCCACAGCCTGAGGGCCAGCAACATTGGGAAGCCTGGCCCTTCAACGTTCCTTGGATTTATCAGAAAACTATGCGCCATCCAAGAATGTTTCATTCCCATACATACTGAGCGACCCGCATAATGGCCCTGCTGAGGGGGCTTCCTCCTCCCTACTGGCTCAGACACTGGTTTTCTCTCAATGGCACTTTCACTGAAACCTTGTCCAGAATCTAACGAGTGGGTCTCACAGACCCCATCAGAGAGGAGCTGGAGGCTTTCTGGAGGCAGCAAGGCGCCTTTGGCTCTCTGGGATGGAATTATTTATCGTTGCAATGCGAAGGGGATGAGCCAAGCAGCGACACGCACAGTGCCGGCACCACAGGGAGGTGATGGAGGAAAGCAGAGGGACAGAGGAAGCCCACAGGGACCCCAAGGAGGGAGACTAAGAAGGGACCCTAAGGAAGGAGGCTAAGGAGAGACCCTAAGGAAGGAGGCTAAGGAGGGACCCTAAGGAGGAAAACTAAGGAGGAAAGCAAAGGAGGGACCCCAAGAAGGGAGGCTATGGAGGGACTCTAAGGAAGGAAGCTAAGAAGGGACCCTAAGGAAGGAGGCTAAGGAGGAACCCTAAGGAGGGAGGCTAAGGAGGGAGGCTAAGGAGGGACCCTAAGGATGGAGGTTATGGATTGAGGCTAAGGAGGAAAACTAAGGAGGGAGGCTAAGGAGGGACCCTAAGTAGGTAGGCTAAGAGGGACCCTAAGGAGGTAGGCTAAGGAGGGATCGCTAAGGAGGAACTCTAAAAGCTCATACTCTCCAATACTACATATAGGACACCAGCGATACACTCAGCCTGAAGACAGTGTTCTCTTGTACCTGTTGCTGCTTTTAGATTCCACAGAGAGTGAGGGAAGGTGGCGGTGCCAACATTGATTTTGTTGAAAAGAAAAACAGACTTACAGAAAAGACGGTAATAAGAATGCCAGCAGCGGTAAGCACAGCATCGCTTATGGTGTCTCCGTCTTTGAGCGGGAGCTTGATGGACTCGTCGCTGCAGTAAAAGCCGCGCCGGTAGGGCTCAACAGCGCTCGTTTCGATAACCAGGAAAGGCAGGCCGGCTACAGCGAGGTCGACAGGAAGTAGAGAGACAAGACAAAAAGAGAAGGGTTCAAAGTCAGTGACAGGGACACTCAGACGTAGGTGCAGCGTGGGGCTGCCTGGGGGCGCAGCAAGGGGTGGGCGGAGCTCTGGGTGGGTGTGGTCTATGCTTCTGTCTTTCCGCAGCCTGGCAAAGCTAAGTAGCCTAACTAGCACCACCCCCCCCACGCGAGCTCCCATACAGCCCCGTGCTGTAACCGACTTACAGAGGTGATGGGCAGAATGAGGCCAACGGCCAGCAGCACCGGCGAGGGGATTGTGCTTCTCTTAAAGGAGAAGTTAATGCTGGCATCGTCGCAGTAGAAGCCCCTCTGATAGGGCTGGACGCTCGACTTGTGGAGCGTGAAGAAGGGAAAGGTTACTGTGCAAACAGACAACAGGAAGAGCATCAGGCCTCTGGGGGGCGCCGCCCACCTACCTTCCAGTCTGGCCCGGGTGGGATTTCAGCATAACTGTCATTCTCACACCAAGAATCACTGATTACTGTGCTTAGCATTTTCTGTTGGTTCAAGTGAGCATGGAATGGACCTCTGGAGGTAATGTCTCCATCACGATATCACTCAGCAGAATGTAATGAAAACAGGAGTAACCAGATTTCTGCCAGGATATTTAGAAAAATAACAGACAGCTATTTTTCTGCTTCACCATTCAGATCATCTTTTCGACTACATTAATATTGTGTTTTGAAATGTCCTGCAGTTTCAGAGCTTATGGAAAGGCATTTAGCCAATCTACCTGTCTGACCTGCTGGTAAACATGCTGCATCAGCGTCCCAGGCCACATAAAACAGAGGAAGCTTTGATTAAGCTTATGTCTATAATAATAATAATAAAAAAAAACACTTTCCTCGGCCACCCAAAATCCTGAAAAATCCTGAAAAATCCTGGGGGGGGGTTGGGCCAGTCTCAGGACCTTTAACCTTCAACCTTAGATTCAGAAAAAAAGCAAACATGGCTGTCTTTGAAGACCAGCCGCTATGGTATAGAGTTACAGGGCGACAGGGACGCACACACACCCAGAAAGCACATCACTTTGCAAAATCCTGAAGGTGTTCACGAAGTGATTCATTGTCTTCTCCCCCAATTCTCAAGTCCTGCTTCTGCTGGTTCAAAGGTCAGACCCGACACAAAATAATTAAGCAGCTACTTTGAAACCACATGAAATATTTTGTTCAAGAATCACGGCCACAATCACAAACAAGTCCAGCCCTTCTCCAAAAACCACACATAACAGTTTTTCAACACTGATGGATGACGAGGAAATGGATCCCGGTCTGTCGTTCCCGAGGAAATGGATAACCAGTTTGCAGACAAATGGGAAATTCTCAATGAAAATCACTTAGTCAAATACACGGGTTCTTAAGCAGTGCTGCGCTGTGCATTTGGGATCAGGCACTAATTAACGTTCTATTTTCTCTCTGTACCATTTGAACAGCTGGACTGCCCTTTATTCTGTTACTGCTAGAATGGATGCCATTAATAGACTAACAGCTGCACAAATAGAGGAGGGGATTTCGAAGGGATCGGAGGGACAGAGGAAATGATACTGGATAGCATGAGAAGCTGGAAAATATGGGGCAGTGTTATACTTTGCATAAAACGCCGTGGTTCTATAAGCGGGGTGGATGGAGCAGCCCAGTCAGAACCGAACTGCCCGGCTCCTCCAGAATGACCTCTGGGGTTCTTTCAATGCCATTCATTTTGCATGCGTTAACATGTTCCCCACATCACCAGGAGACCCATGCAAGGGATTCTGTAGAGTAAATAACCTGTTGAGTGGAATCCCACATTGGACCAGTGGATCAGGAAGTCCACCAAGGTGCCCTGAAAGATGAAGCAGGGACAGGCTTGACTTTGGGACATGGGAGACCTCATTTGGGGATTTTAACAAACTGAGGAGGCGCTGAGGCAGACCGACTCCAGGGCGGGAAAGCAGTCAGCATGAAGGAGGAGGGCGGAGCTTCCACTGAGAAACCAAGCATCTGAACAAAGCTCGAGTGGCTTTCTAAAAAACACTCTGACCAGCGGGGGGGGGGGGGCATCCAGCCCCCATCTTTCCACGCTGCATCCATCTGTTTACAAAAACCCTTCTGTCCCCATTGCTCCCCCCCCAGCCTACGGGGGGCACTGTAGCAGAGTACCTTTGTATTGCCCTCCATACCATTGCCATGAGAGCAGCCTGGTATGTTGAAACCACTCAACCCCCCCCCCACCCCTGTCCCCCATTTCACCCCAAACAAAGCAAAAAACTAAAGGAAAATAAAAAGCCACTTTCCAGAGGCGATGAATGTACAGAAAGGGTGACCAGAGACGAGAGAGGGACAGAAAGCATGAATCCTTGCACAATAAGAAGATTCAGGGTGAGATGTTCATATGAGCGGGTGAATCTGGTCATTTTGGGATGAAAGGAACAGAAAGGAAGCACAGTAGAGGAACCAAAGAAGGCAGGAGAGACAGGGTCCACTGAGTCTGAGCAAAATAAAGATCAGAAAAAGAAGAGGCAGAGGCAAGGAGCTCAGTGCATTTGTGCTCAGTGACACAGAGCAGGGGGAGTATAGACAGCCGGGAAACAGGAAGGGCAGAGAGACAGGAAGAACAGAGAGATATCAAGGGCAGAGAGACAGAATGGACAGGGAGACATCAAGGGCAGAGAGACAGGTCGCACAGAGAGAAATCAAAGGCAGAGATACAGGAAGGACATAGAGACAGGATGGACAGAGAGACATCAAGGGCAGAGATACAGGAAGGACATAGAGACAGGACAGGCAGAGAGACATCAAGGGCAGAGATACAGGAAGGACATAGAGACAGGACAGGCAGAGAGACAGGAAGGACAGAGACAGGCAGAGAGACAGCAAGGGCAGTGAGACAGGAAGGACAGAGACAGGGAAAGCGAGGAGC
>JAODKM010000032.1:20514615-20526636 GCA_026780845.1 Petrocephalus sullivani
CAAAGGCTATACAGCATGTACAGTGGGTATACTACATAGGCTATACAGCATGTACAGTGGGTATACTACATAGGCTATACAGCATATACACTGGGTATGCTACAAAGGCTATACAGCATGTACAGTGGGTATACTACATAGGCTATGCAGCATGTACAGTGGGTATACTACATAGGCTATACAGCATGCACATTGGGTATACAACAAAGGCTGGAGGCAAGGTATCCAACTATGATATCCCTGACATGTTAATAGAGGATTTGAGCCTACTTGCTGTTTTAAGCAAGAGCCAGTTTACACAGGGTGATGTGTGGTATGGTGTTACTCCTGTATACTGCTTTGCTGCCTTGACGATGAGACAAACTCAAAAGTTAATCAACCACGGCATTCAGGTATGCTTAAAGTGACAGTGCCCGGTCTATAGAAATCCACCGGACATGCAGATATGCATACATATTGCAATGGGGCTTAATTTATCTGTTAATTGAGAATTCTACCTCTCATCTCGGTGTGGGTATATTTTTGTGTGGCCACTGATATTAGGAATTGGCATATTCATGAATGGTGGGGTTCCATATTATGAATACTTAGTAATTGTGATGATAAAACTGTAACTTTTCTCAAAGTTTTGATGCACACTTAGTAAAATTCACACCCCACACCTACAGTCTGACCTGCAGTGGCATCGGTCTGCTAGACAAGCATAAAGTATTCCCTGGTTTTCATCACAGGAGTTTGAGTGTATTGTTTCCAAGACTCCCACCTTATTAGGAATATTATAACAGAAATATTTCATGTTTAAAAAATGTACTAAAACCATCATTATTGTATGTAGTAGTGATCACTGCTATTTTATGTAATTTAAAAAAATTTTAATAATTGCAAATGTATTAAAATGAGGTGACACGGTTAATAGCAGCTACATAGAATTTATATGATTAGAACTATAATTTGCCTGCCTTTTACTGTTTTTTTTATGTTGAATTGGTAGTTTGTAACCATTTTTGACATTCAGTCCTGGACAAGGTCTCATGACCAACACAGACAGCCTTTTGTGTTTCAGGTACCAGGTGATCAGCACACCTACTGACTTCTTCATGGTGATGGAATACGTCTCAGGAGGAGAGCTCTTTGATTATATCTGTAAGCATGGAAAGGTAAGCATGTCACTCCGCTGTCAGTAGATCAGGGAATCTGCTAGCTTTTGCTGGAGGCTGTAGAGGGTAAATTAGGTTACTTTTGTACTGTTTAGTTTACCATTGTACCAGTGCCATGTTGGCAGTGTTCCTTGGGAAACATGATCCGAAAAAGTGAGTGAGGGCTGGACTTTATAAGCAATACTGACCAAACCTCCCCGACATCGTCTGATAAATTATTACGGAGTTTTGAGGAATGCAGCCAGATACCTGGCTGTATGTCCTGTGGCCGGCCCTTTCCCGGCAGCATGCTGACGGCCACAGTCATGGCTCTGCTGCCCCCTGTAGGTGGAGGACCCCGAGGCGAGGCGTCTCTTCCAGCAGATCATCTCCGCCGTGGATTACTGCCACCGGCACATGGTTGTCCACCGTGACCTGAAACCCGAGAACGTGCTGCTGGATGGCAGCATGAACGCCAAGATCGCCGACTTTGGTAGGCCGCTGCATCTAGCTGGGGGCGGGGCTAACTGCTGGGTCGCAGGGTACAGCAGCTTTGTTGTTGTTAGGTGGTGGTGGTGGGGGTGGTCGGTAGATGCAATTTGATATAAGGGGTGGGTAGCTGCCATTTGATAGGCTGTCACCCTGGGCCATTTCTGGACAGTGCAGGAGATGTGGGCTGAATTTGGCATTATGAGTCAGATCAGCTGTTTTGACTGATCGTCAAAGCGGGTGGTACTAAAGATCTAAATTAATTGTTATGGGCTTCAGATGTGTCCTTTAAAGCATGAAGGAAAGGTTAGAAAGGTTAGCTTCCTGGGTACAGTAGAGACAAAAAGCTTCCAGGGTGCATTAATCATGACACCCTGATGATTTTATTTAATCATATTATAAAGCCAGTTTACTAAGTCTTTGGTTACACGTATATAAAAAGATAGTAAGTAATTATTGGTATTTTCTTCTTTTAAGATACGTAATTATATCAAAACTGTTAGCCCACGTTTCATTATTTATCCATCCACCCATATTCCAAACACCAAACCAAAGGGTCATTAAACCAATCGCAGGTCATCACAGGCCACATGGCAGAGGACACCCTGGACAGGATGCCAGTCTATCACAGGGCATTAGGCAGGGGACACCCTGGACAGGATACCAGTCCATCACAAGGCATGAGGCAGAGGACACCCTGGACAGGATGCCAGTTTATCACAGAGCACAGAGCACGAGGCAGGCAACACTCTGGATAGGATGCCAGTCTATCACAGGACATTAGGCAGGGGACACCCTGGACAGGATACCAGTCCATCACAAGGCACGAGGCAGGGGACACCCTGGACAGGATACCAGTCCATCATAAGTCACGAGGCAGGGGACACCCTGGACAGGATGCCAGTTTATCACAGGGCACAAGGAAGGGAACACCCTGGAGAGGATGCCAGTCCATCACAGGCACATACATACTCACACGCTATGGTCAGTTTATAAATGGCAAGTGCATGTCTTTGGACTGCATCAAGAAGCCCATGCAAAAACATGTGAACTCCACACACATAATTGAGGTGGGATTTGATCTCCCACCCTGGAGGTGTTGGGGTCATGATGTTTGGGTATGACGTTAAACTGCATCCAGCCCTGCAAGCAGACCTCCGACTTGCAGGGAAAAATTTGGGGGTTGGGGGCGGGATTTGTAAAAACTTCATCCAGGTCAGAAACTCAGCCAGGATTCTTTTTCTGCTCTCTGCGGGAGTAGCTCTGCTACAGCCACCCACAGGAAAGCCATACACATCGTGAAAAGGATGGGGGGGGAGCCCTCGGGAGCCTCATAACCCGTCAAAAGCACCAGAGTGCACGGGGGGTCAGGCTTGTTGGGGATCAGAGCAGGTGGGATGCTGAGGCATTGCTTGCTGCATGGCAGTGCTATGGTCCTAATCTGAGGTGGCCCATCTGGGTAGGCCCATGGAACATCTTGTCTCTCTGACATGATGACTATCTTCCCATGCTGGTGGAGGAGCTTCATAAACTCTGAATTTCAATGGCAGCACTCTCTGAGTTATGCAAACCAGGGAGTGGGCAGACCTCTGTAGATTAGAACACTTGTTATTGTTTTGGTCGCTCTGATGGGTGCCAAACCTGGGGACTAGCTGTTGCTGCGGTGGATCGGCTTGTCCCAGTGGTGTCCGGTGTCACTCCATTCATCACGCGCACTATGAGACTCCAATTAAGGCACTCTGGGTGTCTTGTCTGTTGTCTTAGTGTATCCTCTAAACTGTGGTGAATGATATCTCAGTGAGAGAGACATTTTGTTGCAACTTCATTTAGTGGGTAATGGTTGACACTCTGCTGATCATGAGTGACTTCAGTGTGACCTCTGGCCCTGACAGGATTGGCTGTGAGGATTGTGTCGGTCCCCACGGATCTGGCGATTATGGTGAAAGTGGCTCCATGTTGCTTGACTTTGCAAAAGGTCAGTGTCTGCGGGTCACTGGATCTTGGTTCCAGCACCCACTGCCACATCATTGGACTTGGTACTCCAATACTGGTGGTGTGGAGAAGATTGATCGAGCACATCCTCATCGGAAGACGCTGGAGGCTCCTATAGAACTGCAGGGTCTACAGCAGTACCCAGTTTGTGAATACTGACTACAGATTTGTTGTTACCACTCTGAAGATTCATCTTATGTCCAGTTGGCAACCACCTACTAGGAGAAATATGCTACACCTGGCCAGACTCCAGGATCAGGCTGTTTATAATGAGCTTGCATACAGTTTGTGTGAGGAACTTGCAGACTTGGGTGTGATTGATGATTCTAATGTGATGTGGGAGACCTCCCCTGTTATGACCCTGAGGTTTTATCCTCCTCAACAAGATCCGTGATCACTTGCATGCTTGTCAGTGACCGGAGATGTTTGGTTTGATGCCTAAGAAGTCTGCTTTCGACAGCATCCTGGTATTGAGGCTTATCAAGTGCAATCGCAAATGTAGGAAGTGTTTTTTGCTGCCTTTGATGATGTAGTTGATTTGAGCTGCCCTTTGGGACATCCTGAGACTTTGCAGGATACCCCCCGAAGTTCTTGGATGTCATCACCTGCCTGTACACTGGTGTACAGTGAGTGCTGTGCAGTGGAGTGAAAGCAGAATCTCTGTGTTCTTCCCAGTGGATTCCGGGGTTCATCAGGGGTGTGTTCTTTCTCCTACTCTGTTCACTGCTTTCATGGACTGGGTGTTGGGCAGGGTCATGGGGTCCAGCAGCATGGGGTCCAACGTTGACTTTGCCAACAATGCTGTGATCTTTGCAGAATCAATGGAGGCTTTGATCGGGGCTCTTGACTTAGCGCGGAGTCTGATTGTCTGGGCTTCCGAGTATCCTGGATAAAAACTCGGATCCATGTCCTCTTGGGTACACTCGTCAGTAGTGTGTCTGTTTGAGGAGAGAATGTCGACCACAGTGAGATGTTCCCTACCTCGGCAGCAACATTCATGTCTCTGGTGACTCTTCCTATCAAGTCAGTAGATAGACTTGGAGAGCGTGGGGAGTCAAGAGGTCGCTGGAGAGGGGTGTGTGGCACTCCCGATATTTTTATATGAGGACGAAGGTCCACATCTTTAGAGTCCTGGTGCTCCCTGTCTTGCTGTATGACTGCAAAACATAGACACTATCCAGTGACTTGAGATGAAAACTGGACTGTGTCACTTCAAAAGAATCCTTCGGTACCGCAGGTTTGTCTTGGTGTCGGGTGAGCAGTTGCTCAGGGAGTCCCGAATGAGGCACATTACCTGCATTGTGAGGGAGCGCCAGAGGCTCAGGGAGTCCCGAATGAGGCACATTACCTGCATTGTGAGGGAGCGCCAGAGGCTCAAGGAGTCCCGAATGAGGCACATTATCTGCATTGTGAGGGAGCGCCAGTTACGGCACTATGGCCATGTGGCACATTTCCCTGTGGGTGATCCATCTTGCAGTATGCGCTATGCCAGTGGATGCTCCCTGAGCTGACCTCACCTGGAGGTGTGAAGTGAAGGTGCTACCCACTGTGTATGTGTTAGAGTAAGAAATCCACCAAGGCACTACGTACTCTGTACACTGTATATAAACATCTGAACTGTGACTGATAATTCGTTGCATCGTAAATGGTTATAGATACTTTATATTATACATACTGTACCAGCACACTGTATGGAGATGTGCTATGTTCGTCTTTCAGGCCTCTCAAACATGATGTCTGATGGAGAGTTCCTCAGAACGAGCTGTGGGTCCCCCAATTATGCTGCTCCTGAGGTCATCTCCGGCAGGTCCGAGTAATTCCATTCTTATCACCCTGTCCCTCCCCTTGGATGAGTCCTATGCCAGTCTGTTGGCAAATTTCTATTTCTGCTCTTGTTGTTCTATATCAGGGCTGCCCAACTCCACTCCTGGAAGGCCAGAACCAGACACAGTTTGCAGATTTCCCTGCTCAAACTCATCTTATTCATCTAATTACCAGGTTTAATAGGTATGTTTGAGCAGGGAAATCTGCAAACTGTGTTGGGTTCCTGCCCTTCAGGACTGGAGTTGGGCAGCCCTGTTCTATATTATATACTTTCCAGATGTTATGTGAGCACTAACCAGACCATGTGTGAAATTTTTTTTTCTCTTGTGATGGTAAATAACGTAACTATTTCAGCACAGATGTCCTAATATTCTGAGGAATGTTCAATACAAATGCATGTAGATTAGATACACATAGTCAGTAGCAGTGTGGTTAGCATTTGTTGGATGAGGTGGAGGTGACATCCTGGTGTTGTCCCCAGGCTGTATGCGGGCCCCGAGGTTGATATCTGGAGCTGTGGAGTGATCCTGTATGCCCTGTTATGTGGGACCCTGCCCTTTGACGACGAACATGTGCCGACCTTGTTTAAGAAGATACGAGGAGGGGTTTTCTACATTCCGGAGTACCTCAACCGCTCTGTGGCCAGCCTGCTGATGCTGATGCTGCAGGTGGATCCCCTAAAGAGAGCCACCATAAAAGACATCAGGTTTGCATCGTCACCAGAGTCTGTGAGGGCACAGGGACTCAAGGAGAACTGCACGGGAAGGGCTGGGGCAGCCATATTACATTGTGAAGGTTCAGTGGTGTTCTGGAGTAGAACTGAGCAAATATAGTAAGTTTCGTTATTTATTCTCATAGCTCCTCTGGTGTCTGCATTTTATATAACCCATTTTTACTTAAACTTCCTCAAGGGACTTTCAGGTGTCATGTTTTCCATGCAGATGATTGACAGCATTAATAGCTGGTGTAACGTTGTAGTTTGGTTTATGATTCCCAGAGAACACGAGTGGTTCAAGCAGGATCTGCCTGGCTACCTGTTCCCCGAGGACCCTTCTTATGACGCCAACGTCATCGACGAGGAGGCTGTGCGGGAGGTCTGCGAGAAGTTCGAGAGCACCGAGTCTGAGGTGATGAGTAGCCTGTACAGTGGCGACCCGCAGGACCAGCTGGCCGTGGCATACCACCTGATCATTGACAACCGCCGCATCATGAACCAAGCTAGCGAGTTCTACCTGGCTTCCAGCCCTCCGACTGGCTCCTTCATGGAGGAAGGCATGCCCCTGCCGCCAGGGGTCAAGCCCCATCCCGAGCGCATGCCGCCACTGCTGGCAGGCAGCCCCAAGGCCCGCTGCCCTCTGGACGCTCTGAACACTACAAAGCCCAAGCCGCTGGCAGTGAAGAAGGCGAAGTGGCACCTGGGCATACGCAGCCAAAGCAAACCCTATGACATCATGGCGGAGGTGTACCGGGCCATGAAGCAGCTTGAGTATGACTGGAAGGTACAACTTGCTCATCCCAAGAGTCACAGTAGGAAGTCGCTGAGTCAGTCAGTGCACAGTGGTCCATCTCATCACTGTCAACTAACATACAACTGAAAGTCACTTGCAGGATGGTCAAACAGCTAGTCTCAAAGCTTCTTCAGGATGCTAGGAAGTAGGCTTGTTCACAGCAAGAAAAGGGATGTATTTTATATCCCCTCATTTATCTGTTCCTTTTTCTAGTACTGATATATTAAAGAAATGAAAGCATGTTTGAATGTCCTTCTACAGCAGAAAACAAAGATGGTAGTATAAGCATGTGGATAAGTTTATGGACAACTTACAGTTCTGTATAACGCAAAAGACAAAAATAAGTAGAATTGCTAACTGTAAAGGTCTCACAGGGTTTGTGTCATGGGCAGGTGGTGAATCCCTATCACCTGCGGGTGAGGCGGAAGAACCCGGTCACAGGGAACCTGGTGAAGATGAGTCTACAGCTCTACCAAGTGGACAATCGCAGCTATCTGCTGGACTTTAAGAGCATTGATGGTGAGTTATGCTGAATAAATCTTTGTGATCCGAAAACCCAAACCATCTCCTTGTACCCTAAATTAATACCCTACCCGTGTTCCCTAAATCAAAACCCTCCCCCTTTCCTTTAAACTCAGACCGTCTCCATGTCCCCTACACCCAGACCGTCTCCGTGTCCCCTACACCCAGACCATCTCCCTGACCCCTAAACCTAAACCCAGACCGTCTCCGTATCCTCTACACCCAGACCGTCTCCATGTCCCCTAAACCTAAACCCAGACCGTCTCTGTGTCCCCTACACCCAGACCGTCTCCGTGTCCCCTAAACCTAAACCGTCTCCGTGTCCCCTACACCCAGACCGTCTCCCTGACCCCTAAACCTAAACCCAGACCATCACCGTGTCCCCGACACCCAGACCATCACCGTGTCCCCTAAACCTAAACCCAGACCGTCTCCGTATCCCCTACACCCAGACCGTCTCCATGTCCCGTAAACCTAAACCCAGACCGTCTGTGTCCCCTACACCCAGACCGTCTCCCTGACCCCTAAACCTAAACCCAGACCATCTCCGTGTCCCCGACACCCAGACCATCTCCGTGTCCCCTAAACCTAAACCCAGACCGTCTCTGTGTTCCCTACACCCAGACCGTCTCCGTGTCCCCTAAACCTAAACCCAGACCGTCTCCGTGTCCCCGACACCCAGACTGTCTCCCTGACCCCTAAACCTAAACCCAGACCGTCTCGTGTCCCCTACACCCAGACCGTCTCCCTGACCCCTAAACCTAAACACAGACCCACCCCTTGTCCCCGCCTGTTCTCCTGACTCTGGCTTGAGGGCAGCATGACATTTGCTACATGTACTTCTTTAATGTTAGTGGTCACGTCGCCACAATATGGACGTCCCTTGATTCCTGCAGATGATGTCACGGAGCAGAAGTCAGGCTCCTCCACGCCACAGCGCTCCGGCTCGGCTGCAGGGCTCCACCGGCCGCGACTCAGCATCGACTCTGCCTCCCCTGCCGTGGAGGTGCCTCTGCTCAGCAGCTCGCTGCCGGGCTCCTTCTCCGGCTGCGTGCCCCTGCTTGCCCCGCGCCAGGGCAGCCACACCATGGACTTCTTTGAGATGTGCGCCAGCCTCATCACCACATTGGCACGCTGAGCTGCCCCCCCCGCCAGGGTCCTCATGGGCTGGAGACCACCTGGCGCTAGGGGCTATTCCTGGAGTGGTATCTATGGTAAACCAATCAGCCGCACCCCCCCTCCCCCTCCCTGTTCACTGAATGCCATATATAGCAATACATTGGCATATTACCCAGTGAGGTTGCAAATCTATTCATTTAGAATTTCTGGTTTTATATATAAGTGTGTGTGTGTGTGTGTGTGTATATATGTATGTATGTATATTTATATTATTGAGTTACCTTAGCCTCTTATCATTACTACTTAGACTTCTCACCAGAAATGGAATGTGCACATGGAAAAAAAGAATTTTTATTTATTTTTAAATTGTTTTATAAGTGCTTTATGTATGTATTATCCTTTCAGCTGTCAGCCTCTTATCTGATGTGGTGCAGTAATTTGTATTTATAGCGCCTTGCCCTATATGGTCAGTAGGGAAGCCCAGTGAGCCAGCACAGGCCGGCTGAGTACCCCCACCGCTCATTTCCCACAATGCACCTCTGCTCCCACAGCTTGTCATTATCAGCGGTAGTTAAACCAGAGCTGTGAGACTGGGACATCATAAATAACTCCTATCTTGATGAATCGGTCCAGTTTGATTGCAGGGTCAGAACTGTATTTTGTCAGACATCTCTTTCACAAATCTGTCATTTAACCGGCTGGCTTGTTTCTGGGTGCTGTGACAACATCACATAAAGACACTCTGCACAAACCGTGCCACCAGGTGCCCTGCAGTAATCCCAACGCTCCGTATAAGCTCAGGCGCTGCTGTGGCCCGGTAATAAGGGCCCAGAGATAAGCTGTAATCTCTGAAAGCTCTGCAGAAGTGTGACTAGCTCCGCCTGATAAGATTCAGCAGCTGTGGCTGGAGCAGATGAGCAGCTAATCTCCTACACCAAGCCTCATTTAAGATGAGGCCCACAAAAATTCCCAGAGAATGGCCACTCCCCCCCCCCCCTTAAGTTTAACCATCGTTTAAGCCAGATAAGCACCTGTATTGCAGCAGCAGTCTGCATAGAAAGCACATTCTATCGTGCGGTGTGTCACATTCTATCAACAAATTAAAAGCAATCTGGCTTAAATAAGCATATATCATAATTTCAAGGGTTTCGCTGAAGGCAGGTGCTCCAAAAAAGGTTGTTGTAAATTGCGTTATAATCGTCTGGTGTATTTGTTAAAATGGGGAAGTACTGTCAGTGTCTGGTCAGTGTTGTCGTTTGGGGTGTTGGCAAGTACCGCTGAAGAAACGGCCATGGAAACATCGCCTTTGTGTAAAATCACAGAAACATCTCCACTGTTGCCTTAACACACATTGTTTATTATTGAACTGGTGGGACATATTTTATGTTCGAACTGTGTATTAGTGCAATATTTCATGCAACGTCACTCCTCAGAAGTTACTGTGAATCAGGGTCAGGCAGGTAGGTGGGCGTGCAGGCGGGTGGTCAGGCAGTCGGGTGGGTGGGCGGTCAGGCAGGCAGACGGACGCGCGGGGGGTCAGGCAGTCGGGTGGGTGGGTAGTCAGGCAGTCAGGCGGGTAGTCAGGCAGTCAGGCAGGTGGCCAAGCAGTCGGGTTGGTCGGGCAGGTGGGCGGTCAGACAGTCCGGTGGGTGGGTTTTCGGGCAGGCAGGTGGTCAGGCAGGTGGACGGTCAGACAGTTCAGGCAGGCGGGCGGTCAGAGAGTCGGGTGGGTGGGTGGTCAGGCAGGCAGACAGGCGTGCGGGCAGCTGCAAAGTGGTGGAGCTTTGGTGCCAACGTGGTTGCTGGTGCTATAACCAAACCGTGGAAATGAGGAGCAGAGCAAGTGAAAGGTTCATTTTCTCTTTGTACTTCATATTTGGAAAAAGCCTTAGAGGGATGGTGGTTTTAGCTAAGAGGCAGTCAGGTGATCCCAGCTGCAAAAAAAGAGAGCAGGACAGGCGATCTCTCATCCGTGTGTCAGGTCCTGCTGTTTGCAGTCTCTGGCACCGCTACATCTGCGTTTCTTGTGTACTTCTGTAGTTGTGGCGGATTCTCGTCTTGGATGCTCGTGCATTACTGTGGCTTTATTTTATTTATTTTTTTTTAAATACCCATGTTGATTTTGTACTTTGACTGAAGTAAAATCTCATTTTTGCCACCTACAAAGGAATGTATAACCTCTGGACTCCAAAGCCTGGTGAAGTGTCAGTGAAGCAAGATCCTGATTGGCCGCGAATTCTCAGGGCTCTGCCTTGCGGCCTACCTACACCCCATTCTCCTTATTTACGCTTAACACTCCCGGTGTGTCTTTCCGCTGATGCTCTGCCTCACTCTTTGTGCGTCGGTGGGACCCGTGACAAGCTCCGTGATTCGACTTGCTGATTGTGTCTCGTGAGTGTGTGGGAGAGCGTGTGAATGGGCTTTGTGTGTCTTGGTAAATTATAAAAAAGAAAAATGCAACCTCAGCATGCACAAAACTGGATGAGAGATCTTACTGCAGCGTTTTCGCTATAAATTGTGCCACCAGCTTGGAAAAAGGCAATTACACAATTACAGGTTACATTCACTGTAAGTATTAAAAGGAAAATAACAATCTTAGAAAAATGAACAAAATAACATGTGTCTGTGAACAATATACACATTTTATGGTATTTCACTTCCTGAAAACAATGTTTAGGTATTGTGTGGCATTGTACTTGACGTTGTCCGTTATCTAAGTCCGTATTTGTGTTGAGGATGCTGGGGTTTCTTATTCGTAAAACACATTTTTGGATCTGAGGAATGCATGCTTCAAAGCCTCATGGTGAAGATGCTGTCGCATACTGTCCGCTGTGTTCTGAAAACGTTTTGAAATTGGATCCGCTGTGTTGAACTTAGCTGTACAATCTGCAGTACGTACGCGATAAATGGTGCTGGGGTGCATTTCCCGAACGTTTTGTGACGTTAAGTACTTTGTTATGGCACTAAAGATCTTTTGTTGATTAGCAAGTGTTCCCCAAAGCGGTTTGTGAACTCGTTTATAAATTTAACAACTGAATTGACCGACTTTTTTTTTTTTAATATGATGTCGCACTTCATTTGAGATTCTGTCTGATTCCTCTTATTCTGTTACAAGGAGATAAAGGTCGCCCAAGATTTAAAATATAAAATTATAATGTGTCAAATGTATAAAATATAGCAGAACGGCCTGTATATAATTTAAGTACGTACCTGGGTTGTGCACTATTCAGAACTGAACTGAGAATGTCCTAAAATTGCAATTCAAATTTTGCAAACGAATTTGAGTTGCAGTGGAAAACAGGATGCAGAAAGAGAGTAGAATTCAAATGTAACTGAATTCACATAATCGTGTATATTAGGGCTGCCACAAACGATTATTTTGATAGTCGACTAGTCACCGATTATTTTTGCGATTAGTCGACTAATCAGAT
>JAODKM010000032.1:20530304-20544772 GCA_026780845.1 Petrocephalus sullivani
AAGAATGAAAAGGGTTGAGGGTTCCCCCCCCCGCACTTAAAATGCCAGGTATCCCTCCAATGCGAAGAAAAACAATTTTAATTTCAATAAAAAACCCCCCCCCCCCCCCCCACCCGGCCGCTGGATATAGTATGTAGGTATGCACAGGGTGCAACAGAAATGTGATCAATGCATGCAAGGATGCAGGACACTTTCCAATTTATCCTGCACCAGACTTAGGAGGCTCACTATTTCACCCCTGACCAGCCAGTATTTATCTATAAATTGTTTATTACTGAGATGATCCAAAGGGTTCATGGCCACCAACAACTTGGCTTCTAGGAGGGTGCTGTCTGACATGCTTCGGTTGACTTGTCAGACGGATAGGGTTGTGATGGGGTTACTCCTATGACTGTATGAAGTGCTTTTCCGCCATGGTAGGCAATAGGAGGCACTACAAATATGGCATTCTTTCATTCTGAATAACTGTTACATGCACAGCCTTTTCAGGCAGGTGCTTAAACGGGAGCATGGCCATCGGGTACTTTTTGCTGCCCTAAATATTTGTGTGGGTGTGGAAAGCCACTGCTGATTGGCCATTCTCAATTAAGTTCGGCTCCACTGATACGCTTGAAAACGCATGACAATAAACATGTTATTTTTAATTTATCTTTATCTGTAAAATAATGTGCCTTGCGTTGCATATTCATGGCACCTGATTAGTCTGGAGGCTGCTAGAATATTCCCAGTAAATCCCAAAATATTCCATTAGTTTTAAACACTTAAATTGTCTCACGCTAGTCCCATAAGTTGCTGAGTCACTGTGCCCAAAGACGTGTGGCTCAAATTAACGTGGTGCAAGCTGTTAGGGGCCTTAGAGTGGCCTATGGGGTCTGTACCGAATGTGAGCCGCCAGCTCCATTTTCAGGGGCTGGCAAGAGGTAGCCCAGTCCCCAAAAATTGTTAATTTAAAATAGTAAATGGTAAATTAAGAGACGGATTTAAAGGTGTGGGTTCCAGAACCGTGCTATCAGAAGAGCGCCAATGTTCCCAACTGCGAATATAAGGAATCCTCTAATAATTTTACTGTATCATTTTACCAATATGCTTTCCCTTCTTTGCAAATGCCAAAGCACGTCATTCACCAACAGGCGTCGCGGCCATACGGAGTATGATCTATACTCACTGTAATTCCTAACATTCCTATAACGTTTCGGTAACGTTTCCCTGCTGGCTGAGCCAGACCCTTAATGTTTGTCGAATCCCGTCGGTCCATGAATCCCAGTTTTGGTTTCTCATGGTCACCTGCACCTGTGCCCTTCACTGGATTCTCACTGCTCGCTTATGAAGCCTGCAACTCCCACCGTGAGCAGATGACAGGCCCAACAGAGGTAGGATGACATCATCTGCGATCCCCGCCATTTGGCCAAAAATACCAGCCAATAAATGCTCAATACATTTAGTCTCCCTAAAATATTGTACAGGGTGCACGATCTTTCCCCGAAGTTAACATGTATCTAAACGTGTGCACTGCATGGGCAGCCTTCCAAAAGTATAAGGCTGCAACTGGAAACATTTTCCTATAAATCTGGTTTTTATCTGTAACAGCTGACACAATGGAGTCCCTTTTATAGTCCTTTTTAACAATGACTAATGCACTGTACTTGAAAAATCATGCACTTACAGTTCATTTGCTTATATTACATATTTCCTCAGATGGTACTTGTTTTATAAAACAAATATGTTTATTGTTAATAAATCACAGAGAGTCATGGTCCTGGCATTCGTTTAATGTCTGTTTCATCCCCAATAATACTTCTGCAAAATGCTGTCAATACTTATTTTAAGCTTCCCTCCTTGTCTCGATTAGAATAAAAAATATATATTTATATAAGCATAATATTTCCAAGAAAATGAATAAAACGATCATCTTATGGAATCACAATATACACATTTACTCAAGGTCTTTATGTGTCCTGTAGCCACAGTGGAAAAATATTTTTTCACATAGTTTCTAGTAAAATATCCTGCTTTCTCCCGCTTTCAGGGGCTGAATGCAATTCTGACGCCAGTCAGCCAACATTGGTTATTCCCTTTCAGAAGCTAAAATTCAGAAAAGGCTCAAAAACAAAGCAGTACTCGTATGCATCATCAGTAACTCGGGGCCCCTTGATGAGATGAGAGTATTTCCCCATAAAAGACACCAGTGACTTTTATACCAGTGCCCCCTGGTGGAAACCATCTGTCAAGTCTTCAACTCACATCAGTCTGTCAACCCGTAACTGTAAGAGGAAAAAGGTATGCAAGCACTCCAATGAGTAAAGGCATCTTGGGAATGTTGAAAAAGGAATTTTGCCCTAAAGCTTCGGTTTAGTCACTGAAATGTGAGCCATGTTTACGTACATAATGTACATAAGCTAGGCTTATCATCCCACCTCTACTGTCTGATGCCATGCACATACATTTTGCCTCACGCTTAAGTTTTATATATACATGCATATATATGTGTGTGTGTGTCTGTGTATATAGGATTAAAAGGACTTACTTTCATTCATACATATATACATACATACATACATACAAACAATCAAAAATTCTCAATTTTGCTGGCTCTCTGGGGAAAAGATATGTCTGATATGGCAGAAGGCCAGTCCACATATATCTATGTATGTACGTGTGCGTGTTTCCCCAAAATGGCCCAGCACTGCTTGGGGGCAGAGAGGGCAGGTTTGTCAGGTCCCTGATCTGCCTTCCAGGATCATTTCCGGCTCCACCCTCGTACGGGGCTAAGCGGTTCAGAGGACATGCGGAATGCTCCAAACGTCAGGCCACCTGCGTGTAAACAGCCCCCCATGTGACAGAACAAAAGACTTCGAAAAGACAGCTGACCTGCAGAAGCGCCGAGCAGATCAGTCCAAGGCGTCGGCATAGAGATCAGGGGGGGGGATGATGTCCGTCAGCGACATCTGCGAATCCTCTTCCCGCTCATGGCTTTTAGGGAAAATGAAAGGAAAAGACCCGCATGATGACAAAGCCCACGCTGACATGGCACGCAAGTTTAACAAGTGATAAGGAAGTGATTGTGTAGGGTAGTTCACACATTCAGGCGTGAAATACTCACGCGTATGACGCTTCTTCGGCATTTGTGATGCCTACGGGTAAAAAACAGTACAAGAAAATGATTGTTTCTGAAAGTATCCTTACATTATTTACCAGGGCTGGACTGGCCTTCTGCCATATCAGACATATCTTTTCCCCAGAGGGTGAGCAAAATTCATTGAGAATTTTTGATTGTTTGTATGTATGTATGTATATATGTATGAATGAAAGTAAGTCCAGGGCCAATTTTTAATCCTAGCCCAGCCCAGGTACTCACTAAATCACCCATTCAATTAAACCAGATATATCTTTAGAAAATGTCTACTGTTGTTTGCTTATTATACACTGCATGGAATGAACCGCTCTTTCCTCAAGTTGTGCCTGTTTTGATTTATGTACCTAATCTCCTTTGCCGTCTGGGTTAATGTCGACTCACCCCCAGGTCACACAGTAGGCACAGATGGACCTAAAACCTTGCTGTTGCTGTTGGGTCACACACCCACCCAAACCCATACAGTCAGACTGGCCCGGGTCAAACGCAGCAGCCTCACTTACTTGGTTCATGTCTGCGTGGAGAGACAGAGAGACGGGTACAGGGTTGAGTGAAACGTGCCTAAGGAGCCGAGCATACACGGCATCTCCATTAAGGGGCTCACCTCTCCGAAGGGGGGCTTTCTGTCACCCGCTGGTTCTCGAAGAAGGTGGCCAGCTTCTGAAGGGCTTCCAGGCTTGAAGAGGAGGAGAAAGAGGAGGAGGGTGCCACAGAAACGGTTTAATTTCTCAGGACAAGGCTTTTTCTCCACTGTGATGCTATTATAACAAATTTCCCTACCCTCTGAAACCATTGAATAAAATGCAGTTACACTCATACGTATTTCACATAAAGAATAGCCCTCCAGCTCTGCTTCATCAGAATAATGTCATAATTGGCATAAATCAGTCACACAACCTGCTGGATTTAACAAGAGAGCCTTGCGACATTTTCCTTCGGGGGGGTCTTTGGTGCAGGTTAGGGGAGGAGTGTGTATTAACTCACCGAGGAGCATTATTCTCTGAGCTGCCATCGTTGTGGGTCTCCGGGGGGCTGGACTGCTGCTCTGCCGAGAGCAGACCGTGGGCCAGATTTAATACTCAGCCGGTTTAATTCACCATTATTAATCTCCTCTGGCCTTGATGGCCATCAGAATCTTCTCAATATATCTGCTTTTACAGTCCAGTGCACCACAAATTAGTCACAAAATACTGCAAGCTAAGGTATTCGAAAAGGATATTATTCATTCCACAGTGAATGCAAAAAACAAAGACCATGGAAACACTGAGAAATGAACAAGGCTTGAAGTATAACCCGAATAATGCTTTTCTCTGTCATAAATCATAATATTTATACAATAATAATTTTACTCACTTATTTCAGGCGCTGGGTAATGTTGAGACTCCCTGTAAAATAAGACGACATGCGTTTAAATAACTCCCAGATGGTCCTTAAATAAATCAGCATAGAAATAAACATATAAAGCACCACATAACTTTCCTTAATAGTCACATTGGTCTTCTCGATTAGTACAATCGTGCATCGCTTAATGATCGGGATACGTTCTGAGAAATTCGTCGTTGGATGATTTCGCTGTCATGAGAACAGCATAGAGTGTACTTACTCAAACCCAGACGCTATAGCCTACTACACACCTAGGCTACATGGTGTAGCCTACATAAAAAGTACAGTATAGGAAATACATAAACCAGCAACATAGTTATTACCATTATCAAGTACTATGCACTATACATAAGATACTTTTACACGACTGGCAGTGCAGTAGGTCTCTTTTCACCAACATCACCACAAACGTGAGTAATGCGTTGCGTTTTGACAGCTATGATGTCACTAGACTGTTTTCCAAGCTCCATTATAACCTTATGGCACCAGCGCCACTGATCTAAGCGTCGTTATGTGGCATGATAGTACAACGGTGCATATTAATGTAGCTGATGCTTTCATCGAAAGTGATACATACATTTGGGAAGGAAGGGTCAGCCACACTCCGGAGCAATGGGAATGGAACCAGTAACCAGGTGCACATTGTCCATCATGAAGTTTGGGAACATTCCCAGCAGGCCGGTCTTGTGGGGGGCACACTTTTTTTCCCCAAACCCTGGTATAGTACAGCTTAGGGGGGGCCCAACACTATCTCTGCCCCACACCGGTTGATCACAAAAGAGACCCCAATCCCCCGGGCCATTTTTAGTTGCCAGTCCTTCCGATCACAGGCAGCGCATCATAACCTACTGAGCCTCACACCACCCCCTTCACCCATTCCCACCCTCCACAGGAGGTAAAGTGCCATGCCTATGACACAGGCCTTTATATGAATCACCTCTAAAGCAGACTCACCTGGGCCCTGTGGGGGACGCGGCCTCGTCATCTGTCCATTCCTCGCTGTCATCCGAGACTGAGAAAGAACCACATTTATGTGAAGATGCCCGGAATCCTCAGCACCAACTTTATGCTGAAGCCGTCACCGGTACATTATATATAACACTCATATAAATAAGGTAGTATGAAAGACTCACAGCTGCCACCTGACAAAGGAAGTTGATTGGAGGACCTGAAAATGTGAGAATCACAGTCCTTTTGAGCAGAAATGTCAAAGAGACTATCAGGGAATAAGCTACCATATATACACAGAGTTTCAACTAAAAAGAGCCTCTGTCGGCTGGGATACCTGCTGCCCATGCTGGTGGCCTCTCCATTGACTGCTCCATGGCCTGCAGCCTTGGCCGCCCTCTTCCCCATCTCCATCATCTCATGGATGTCCGTCTCGACCCTCTCTACTGAGATGTAGCCATCTGAGGGAGAGCAACAAGCAGATATGCTGCTTTTCAGTCCAGGGATGCGGCACTCATGGGAGTTTTACACAAAGATGTTTTGAGGGCAGAGTGAAAAATGATTGGTTAAGAGAGATAACCAATCAGATCTTGTCTCATGTGTCAGACCAACCAATCAGATGTCCTGACTCCTCTAGTTACTTAGACCCACCTCCTCTACAATCTTATTATTTTTTAACCAATCATTTTTCATTCTGCCCTCAGAACATTTGTGAGAACTAGTAGAAATAAACAGGGCCCACAGAAACACAAGTTTAAAAGTGAGCAGTGAAGTACAAAATTGTTAGAATTTCACTGATTGACTTTTGAAGATTTTTAAATGCATAAAATGAAAAGAAAAAGCAACTTAATGCCTTTGTGGTGTGACACAACAATCTGAGGGTGAGGACAGACACTTGGGCCAGTTATTCATTAACATTTCAAAATAATTCATACTTAGGTTAACCATTTTAGTATTAAAATTCAACTACAAAAAGCGAAGTGAGAATAACTCCAAGGAAGCAGTGATGCTAGTGAAATAATGAGCAAATGCAAAATTTTGTGTTTAAGGTATAAAAATGAAGCACTGCTGCAGTAAGGTTAGCATCATTAGCATCCCCTGCTAGCTTGGCGCCATCATGGCCGCAATGCTCTCGCTCACAGTTATTGTCCGCGCTCCTTGCCAGCCACTTCCCCTTGGGGCAGTTGTTGGTGCGGATGATGCTGATGATATCCCCGCTCTTCACGGCCAGGCCGTTCCTACGGCCTTTGCTGGCCATCGTCACCTTTGCCTCGTACATGGCCTCCTCCTGCCCTGTAATCTGCATAAATAATAACACCGGCCAATCAGCCACTGTAGAGCAAAAAGCTCTAATAGCCACGTGAGCGTAAGTCATACTAACAGCAGCGTTTCAATATTCCAGGTATGAGAACGCCAGACTCGAATTACTGGAGCACAGCTGCCTTAACTGTACTTATTGGCAGACTGAAGCAGTCAGTCATCAACAGCGGTGGGGCCATTTTTCCCCAAGGGTCCATTTCAATTCAATTTGGGTCCAGATGCAGTTGGTGACCAGTGGTGTAGATGGAGGTGGAGGCTCCAGGTTTAAGGCTTTATACATATTTTTAAAATCATTTAATGGAGCCCAGTAGCACCCCATGTGTCTGGAATTCACTGGCAGCTAGGGGGAGCAGTGGGGTGTGCACGTGCTGAGAAGATCTCAGTAGGGCGTGACGCAGTATGAGGAAAGCGTGCTGAGGATGCTGTCAATGTGCCGCAGATGAAACAGGGAGTCTTCGTCTCGCCAACCTTGGAGAATTTCCTCCTTCCTTACCCTTTGTGCCGGGTCGCAGGAAATATTACCAAAAAGTGAAAAAAATGAGTGAAAAAAAGTGAAACTCCCAGGAAGAAACAAAAAAATATGTATAACAGTAACATATTGAGAAAAACTAATAATGAACAGAAAATCCATCCGTCCATTTTCTGTTTGACAAGGGTTTGTGAGAAACGTAATTTCAATTCTCTGTGTGTTCCGTACATGTGGCAGGATGACAAATAAAGCTGACTTTGACTTTGATTTCCTGTAACTGCTTGTCCAATCCAGGATCACGGGGGTCCGGAGGCTATCCCAGAAGCTACAAACGCAAGGCAGGGAACAACCCAGGACGTGATGCCAACCCATCGCAGGGCACACTCTAATAAACAAATGTTTCTTAAAAACTAAAATAAAAAAATAAAATGACCCAGCCCAAGATAACATAGAGAGATAGATATGCAACCTCACCACACAGACACTACACATTACAAGCCGGAAATTTCTAGAAGGTCTCCTTCATTGTCACTTTGGCACAGAGATTCTCACTGTGTAAGGAGCTGTCATCCAGATCATAAACATGCAACCCCCGCCACCTGGGTGACAGCGCCTCTCACGGTGCATGTACTACACTACTCCCTGCTCATCTTCTGCATCGTCCGGTGATGAGACTAACTAATACCGTAGTGTCTTAAATAAATTCTGAGACTTTATCTTTATCTGTGCTTTATCCACATCAGAAACTGTGGAGTACAGAGGCAAATACAAACATCACGGGTGGCCCTGCAAACGCAGCATCGGAAATGCAGATCCTACTTAGCAGCGAGTCTATGAGCCACCCCATGACACAGGGTTACTCTCCTACTGCGACCTCCTCGGGTGCCTTTTGGCCTCAGTAGTGCCGCCACAACGATAGCCCAGCCTCCGCCTGTGGATGCCTGCATTCCCGGCTTTTCTAGCCCCCCCCGCTGCCTCACCTGGAACTTCTTCCTCAGCCTGCTCTCCTTCTTCTCCCTCTCTTTCTGCTCCTTCTTCTCCTTCTCCAGACGCTGCTTCTCCTTCTTCCTCAGCTCCTTCCCTCCCGGTTCGCTGGGTTCCCCCTTCCGCTCGCCCTTCTCCTGGCTGTGAGGGAAGAGTGGCGCTTTTGAGCACAGGCTGGTGGCTCGTTTGGGATGGCGCCCCCTAGTGGCCCCACTGGATGAGTGTCGCTGAGGAAGCCCCGTGTCCTCCCATTTCATTAGGGAAGACAGCGATGCTCCGCTTTCAATCAAACAGCCATTTCTCATAAACCGCCTGCCAATACAGAATCCGCACTTACACTAATGGGCGTTAATTAAACAGGAAAACGGCAGAAAGACACAGAATAGGGTCATTTCTGATTAATATCTCATACATATTTCAGTTTCCTTTACTGGATAATTGGACAATTCTGTCACCAGGAGGGAGAGTGATACCTAACCCCCCCAAACAAACACCAAAACCAGTGATTTCTCATCGAACAATTCTAAGTGCTTATCGTTTTTCTAATCAGTGTACAGGGGTTGAAGAAAACCTTTTGGGCAGGAAGGACTTAATGGTCCTCGTGGTAAGAACATACCGTGATTTTCGGAACCAAGAATTCCTGGGGGCATCTGCAGTCTAGACAAAATCAAAAAGGGAAAAACACCAGGATGATGGTTGAGGCTGAAAAGAGCCAGGATTTTGGAATGTGCACATATGTATGCGGTCATACATGACAATAGCTAAAAAAAGGCTAAAAGCACATTACCCTCCGGATTTACTCAAAGTCTAATAAATCAGATACTTTGAAATACAATCACTGTGGTCATACCAAAAGTGAGTCGGGTGCATTTAAAGTGTACTATGTGCCGCCATAACTGATTGTGAGTAATCAAAAGACATTGACAAAAACGTAGTGTTCTACTTAATCTTTTCTTATTTTGCATTAGCTGTGCAGTGTGGCACCGACCCCCGTTTGCCCAAAGCATTTACCATTGGCTCTGTCTCATAGGGATCTGTAACACAAAAACAAACAAACATGAACAAACTGCAGGGATATTCACTGTACCTCGATGTACCGTTAACTTTGTTTCAGTGGGATACAGATGAGAAGTTTATAAATAACTTTCATGCAGGTACAATCAGTTCCTATACCAGGATCTACGCCAGGATCTGACGGCACGCTGCCTAATTTGGAGATCTAGCTGTTAAGACATCATAATGTAAGCGATACAGAAGGCGATTGCCAAATGTTATCTTACTTTTGGGGGTTCCATTTCGCTTGCTTTTGGAGCCCTTTTTCCCATTCTGAGCATCTTTGTGGCTGACAGGGCTTTCAGTTAGACTTAGAGCCCTAGAAATAAAAGGCAGAAAACGACTCAGAAACCTCATAAAGTCTATATTAAAATACAGATAAAAATGCACATGAAAATAAAAGATAGACTGATTTCAGTCAAAGTTTCAGGTAATTACATTACCCAGGTACTGGCATGGGGTCAGCGATGGGCCCGCTCATCTCAGCAAGTGGATCTTCCAGATCGCCGTGGCCTGCTTCCGCCAATTTCGAAACCTCATAGTCCATAACGGCAGGTCCTGCAGCTTCAAACTCAGGGCCGTGAGATTCTGCAGGGTTAAACCCTGGTGCCCAATGATCCGGAAAGTCTGAAGCTACCAACGGCGGAACCTCAAATCCCTCATGGTCTGGAGCTTCAAGTTGTGACACTGCAGGATTTTCAGAGACTGACTCTTGCTGTGCTGCAAATTCAAGGTCTGTAGGAAATGCATGAAATAATACAAGGTCTGCAGGAAATGCATGAAATAATACAAGGTCTGCAGGAAATGCATGAAATAATACAATGCATGTCATCTTGGGCTATCAAACAGATATCTGAATTGTAAAAGGCAAACTGTCTGCTCATAGATTCTTCAATAATAGGGATCAAATAAGCTATTAGTCCTGTTAACTACAAAGGCTTTCCCATTTGTGCAAATAATTACTCAAGCATCAAAGCATGCTTGTACATTATTCTTGTGTTTCAGATTCAGTGATTTTAGGTCCACAACTTGGCCTTACTGGCTTCAGTGCAAAGGGACTCAAAGAATTTTTTTGAAACTAGCTTTAAAGCCCTGCCTTCCAAAAGTGACAGCGTCATTCTTCAGGTGCTGAACAAACACAAGACCTGAAGAACTGTAACAAACATGTCAATAAACACTGGCCCTGATCCCCTGCCGGTGTTATGATAAGAATGCTTTGCTGCGTTGCACATTTGACACCTTGATTTAAAGAGCTTTTTCGTTGCCACCATCTTGTGTAACTTTGACGTTCGCAGGGTTCCCATATGCAGTTGAAACTGAAGCTCTACCCTGCAGGCACTCTGTCAGTGGCCTAGGTCTCCCTGTACACAACTCCATGAATGTGTTACAAAATGCTGTATTTCAGATACTTGCGCTCCTTATGAATCAAGACTGGCTCGCAGCAGTCCATCAGTCTTTTCATATGTGGTCTAGCCTGGCCTTCAAAACCCAGCATACCTATTCCTCAAATCGTTTAAGTTTTGCAGCGAGCTGGCTGATTATACCGTACAATATAAGTCTGTACATATATCAAAGTAAAGATGTCATCATTCTGTCTGAAAATAGAAGGATAAAATAAATCAGAGTGCCCTGATTCTGAAGTCTAGCCTTGGACTAGGATCAGCCAATCTATTTTTTTTCTTCACTTAGATATTATTTGTATTTACGGTTATACTTTAAAAAACACGCACACACACAAAGAAAAACATACTTTGAGATAAGCCATTAATCTCAGCAGCCAGTGGAGAATCAGAGCAGGTTTGGATGGGGATCTCCATCAGTGGGTCCTGATAGTCTATGGGAGGCAGCACCAGCAGAATGTTATCCATAACCATGGGGTCCACCTGCTCTTGGGACAGGCTCGTCGTCTCACTAATGGGCAACGGATGAACCGGGGGGGTCTTCAGCTTCGCTTTCTCCAGAGCTCTGAGAACGCGCTTATCACAGGGTGGGGTCTTGCACAAAACAGGATAAACTTCAGCCTTTGGTTTTTTGGATTCGAGCGGAGTGGGGCGATCCTTTTCGGGAGAGCGGGTCCCCTGGCTTTCACCAGACTCACAGGCTGCGATTCCATTCCCCAGCTTCTGGGTCTCTGTGAAGGCTTTCGCGGACGTCGAGGCTGAAGTCTCTGCTTTGGGGGAGCCCTTGCTGGTTTTATATTCAGGATTCAAGGTTGGCGTTGAGCTGAAAGCTGGACTTTCGCATTTAGGCGGTGGATTTTTGGCAGGAGTGAGTGGTGCCAGCCCTGGGATGGGCCTGCCTTCTTTCGCAGGAACTGGTAGCACTGGTAGCACCTTCCCATCATTATAGGCTGGCTTCGCCATGCCAAGCTCTTGCTTCTGGTTCAGATACAGGACCTCTGTGCTGAACCTGTGCTCTATATCATCCTGTTTGCCTTTGGGGGACGTGGGGGAGGTCGGCTGAGATTTGGGCCGCATTTTGCTTAACCCCTTGTTGTCATCTTTGAATACCACTCTCGGTATGACTGGCATGTTGTTCTCCTTAGCTAAATTGATAGCGGTCAGAACGGAGGTGCGGCCCCCGGAAGGGGGAATCTGCTTCGGTTTCTCTGGAAGAGCAGGTTTGCTTGTTATCTGCTTCAAAGCCGCATCTTCCTGAAACTTGGCCCTCAGGGACTGAAAGTCTTCCCTTGGACCCTGAGTAAAAAAAAAAATATATATATATATATATATATATATATAAACGATGTAAGACATGTTCATATCTGGGGGGAAAAAACCTGATGCAACCAAGAGTAAAACTAACAAATGACACGCAAAAGCAAACGTCACTGGGAAAGGTGGTTAAAAGTTTTTTTTTTTAAAAAAAAACCTTTAATATGTAACAAAAACATTTATTGAATTATAGGAAAATATTATGTCTGCTAATTCACTCAGAACCCCGCGCACAACCTGAGAAACAGTGTAAGTTACCATTTTCATATTTGACTAATTTGTTTAGATAGATAGATAGATAGATAGATAGATAGATAGATAGATAGATAGATAGATAGATAGATACTGTGCGTTTTATCCTTCATGTATATTATTCACATGTGCTTCTGTATAGCAATGACACTGGCAACACCGCGACATATGCGCACTAAGACAGATCTTCAAGAAAACTTTTAAACTATGTATGAAACACACAGACACACTCCTCCGGATAAACCTTAAAGGACCACCATGTGCTCATTAATGTGACTAACCGCGAACGCTGAATGCCTAGCAGCAAGACGTTGCTGCCCGGCGGAATGTTAAATCTAGATAAATGCTTCATAACGTTACGCTTGAGAAACTATATCGCTTAAACAATTACACGATATTTTCGTGTTACGGTAAAACAAACTTTATTTTCTTACCTGCTCCATAGCCGATCTTGTGTAAAAGCCCCTGCGAAAACTGGATGACAAGTACCCTTATCTACTTATTTTTGTGAAACATTGATAGTATGTATATGATTTTTCCCTACATTAATTTTATAGAGGAGAAGCTGGGACCCCGGTGCAGATCCGGCCCAAGGGGCAGCGTATTTTACTACAGCATGAGTGTGACGCCCTGGCTTCTCTCCGCTGCCAGACCCGGCTTTGGGCTGCAGGTAGACCAGAGGACTGAAGATTCACGCAGAAATTATTCGGTCGGTCCGGCTTGTCTGACTCGTCCTGCCGCGGTGGCGCGCAGCGCGACCCCGCCTCTCCAGGAATGCGGCAGATCAGGTGCATCCGTGCGGCCGCATTTCTCCATACTACGTTGCACTACCTGACTTTAATGATCGGCATTAATGCCCCCGTTTATCGTCTGTTCTTTGTCTGTTCAGCACGTCTGTTTTACTTATAAGCCAAATGGGAGAAGTACTCCGACCCCGAAGAACCACCCCCTCCCCAATCGCTAATATTGAAACAATGTCAAATTATCACCACTCAATATTAATCCAGTGCCAGTGTCAGACAAATTAAAGGGCGTTATATTTAACGTAGAGTAATTGCAAAATCGTTGTATTCTATCTGCATTATGAAGTCTGGTAATGATACCTTTTCGTCGAAACTTACCTGCAACAGATTACCTGTGAACAAAGCGCAGTGTGATCTTAAAATCTGTAAACTGTGTTCGGTATAGTTAATGTCTGCCTTATCGTGCTGTACGAAAGAAGTTTCTATTTCAAGGCAGTATGGCTCCGGTAAATCAGATTAAATTCTCCTGAAATGCATTTCCTCCTGCTATGTGCCTTATCATCATTATCGATAATCCAAAATCTGCCTGAATATAACAATGTATACAGTACAGCCATAACTCTGGACAAACCCCCATGATATCTGTGGACCTAGGCAAAGAAGGGCTCTGATCTTTGGAGGGTCCTGATTTTCAGTGGAGCACCATGTTACCGGCATCACTGTTGTTTCATGTGTTGCTTCAAGGCTCCAGAGAGTAGAGCACCTTCTTAATGTAGCAGCAGACTATTCCCAGATAGGGAGAGAAAGGCACTCAGCCCATATCACACAGCTCTGAAAGCCTGTCCCGTGTTTGAGACGTCATAAACACTTTCTTTGCCCAGTCAGGAATCTTAAAACTTTTGCTGCAGGGTACATTCATCTCTCGACATCCTTCCATTCATTTCATGTAATCCATACACTTTATTTCCACAATACACCTCAGATTAAACCCACTGTATAACAAAGTTATTTATAATGTTATATTATATATCATCATAATTTAATAAATCATTCCTTTGTGGTGTACATATTTTTAAATGTTAACATACCAAGAGGTACTTGTTATACAGTACAACTGGCAGCACAGACTTAGGTAGGTTTCCTCTGTGGTAAGTGTATGGGAACAACTATTTGTTGGCTAACGAGGACTGGGAGAGTCCATACGCCATCCCCATTTGGAGTGATCTCAACTATGGACACCAGTCATGAATTTTAGACAACGAGGCGAACCATACACATAATGTGAGATATAAAGCTTTATGGGCTGAGATATGAGTGAGTAACCCTAAGTAAGTAATTGTAAGTAAGTGCCCCTGAATGAGTATAGATAAATGAGTGACCCTGAGTGAGTATCTATAAGTGAGTGACCCTGGATGAGTATCCATAAATGAGTGACCCTAAGTGAGTATCCATAAGTGAGTGACCCTGAGTGA
>JAODKM010000032.1:20593144-20625190 GCA_026780845.1 Petrocephalus sullivani
CGGGGCACGCGAGGCGCCGCGGGGGGGCGGCCCGGCGGGGGGCCGGGGCGGGGGGGGGGGGGGGGGGGGGCGGGGGGGTTAAGGCTCATACAAAAACCCCCACTCGTTCAGCCCTGCCCAGCACAAAATGAGACTGAGCTGTGGACAATATTTGATTTTCATTCCAAAATTCTTATTTCTACAGAAGCCCTCCAATATCTGTGCAAGAATTCTCCAAAATCCTGTGACAATCAAAAGGGCTTTAATAACAACTTGCCCACCTACCAAACTACTGAAGGATGGACCTCCGTAAAGTGTCCTTCATGCTGCGGCTTGCCACCCAGCCCCGTCCAGCAGAACCCCGCCTGACCTTACACACGTGCGGGACCCTCATGCCCCGCCCCACTCCACTCTGCCCCGCCCCCTCCACTATGCCACACCCCAACTCCACTATGCCCCGCCCCACTCCACTCTGCCCCGCCCCACCCCAAGGCACTGAAGCAGGTATTTGATGAGCTTGGTCCTGACAGTACATCGGGCACTGGCTGAAGTGAACAAACCCTGGGGACCTCTTAGCACCCCGGGTTAAGGGGCCATCTGTCGGCAGCCGGCTGACACACAAGCTGATTCCCACCACCAAAAGCAGCCCCACCGATTTAGGACACGCTCCGTAACACTAAATGCGGGCTGCCTCATTATCCGAGACAAAGCTGTAGAAAGATCTAACACCTTTGACAATGAAAACTTGACGTGTTAAGCTGATTGGCAAGAAGCACAACACGCTGTCCCGGCTTTGAGCAACGGGTGGTCATTAGCAGAAAAAATCTAAGGGATTTGAGTCCTAAGGACAGAAAGGGAACCAGCTTGAAGCAACAACTTACTTTCTGATAGCAAGTTTAGGAATTTGCTCATTCCATACTAGTGTACAGGGCAAGGAAGACAAAGTCTTCCCTTATTTCCCTGGTTCTGGGGGACAGCACAATGTTTGGGGAACATAAAGAGGGCAAATCTGTTGCAGCCATCTGCTTCCTTCACTGCATGTGTGCTAATCACATTTATACACATTTTAAATCAAGGCAGTTAATTACTGCCGCAGAGCCCTGCTTGGGACCATCTAAGAGCATAAAGGATAATCATCGTACCAATTACAGGACTCTTGTATACGAAACAGTGGTAAACAAAATTAGAGATTTAATCTGATTAAACTGGCACTAATAAATACGCAAAAGAAAGAATGCATTGCAGCTATCCTTAAGTAACAGTACCTCGGGACGCCACTCGGAAACAAACGTCTATTCTGACGTGCTGATTTCTGATTAAGTACGCTCCGCCATAACTGTGAATCTCGGCGGATGACAAAGAGGCAGGCAGACGGCAGAGATGCTGCCAATCAGGACGTCGCTACAATCTCGGAGGTGCACTCGAATCCCCGGGCGAAGGCACACAAAGGCGCAAAAACAGAAAGGGGGCAGCGATTAGTGTCACGCTCGCACCCAATTACCCCGCATTCAGCTGCCAGCCCCCAACTCCAGCAAGTTCTGCTTCTGAAGATCTGAGGTTCCCGGAAAACGACACGGGCCTCCAGGTAGAACTGGAAGAAGCCTGTATACTTTACGTCCGTATGCTCTACTGGTTAGGCGATTTAAACCCAGTAAACCCCGAAATAAATCTCCACCGCATTGCTTTTCTGGGTTTCTCTTTTTTCTTGGTATGGTATCAGCCGTACAAATCAAAATCTTGTCTATTACTTTAATGAAGATATTACAAACAAACTTGCAATTGCATGGAGAATATTTACAGTGTCATACTAAGGTGACCAAAAGATTAGCGCACATAAAAAAGAGAAAGAATCAAGTTCAATCTTCCAGCAGCCAACTAAGTTTCAGTTATGTTAAGTTATGAGGCAGCAAAGAATGAATTAAAACTGACTAGCATTCAAGATTTATGACATGCAGTGATCCAATGTGCACTGCCCAGTAAACGGCCATATAGATAGGCCAGACCTAAACATGTACTTTAAAGTAATTCTCTGTATCAAATGCCATTATGAGTTCTCTATATATACTGGGTAGTTATTTTTTTGGGGGGTAAATTACTACTGGAGAGCAACAGTTGCTATGGAGATGAGAGTCACTGAGCCTGTCAAAAAATAACTCCAACAAGCTGTAAGGGACCTTCGGGCTAAATACAAATGCTCTGTTTCATGCGGGCCCCAAAATACACTGCATCAAATTTTAAATAAAACTATTAGCTGCTGCCGCTGCTTGGCAAACAGGTAGCGAGCAGCGAGCAGGAGATTAAAGCCTTTTTGCCATGCATGGATATGGCCCAATTCTCTGCCACACTGCATGCGATTCAAACAAAAACGAACGCTAAAAAAATAATTAAAAACACATTCTTACATTTAAAGGCTTATTTTGACACCACACTACTGTTCAAATGGAAAGATCAGGAGTGCCACTTGACATGCGATCGGTTTTTACGACAGAACCCTGCATTTTCGTCTTACAAATTAACCCAAGCTAATGCACCCAGGCCCCGTCATACAGTATGCTGAAGGTGGCTTCCGGAAGGTGCCCGTCTGTAAACAATACATGCCACACACCATACATGTACCAAACACACCCACCAGGTTAACCTAATTCAAGCACACAAACAAAGCCAATGCCATCGTTTCTGTGACAAAACAATACCATCAATGTCTTAACAATACAGAGATCCATTTATGTGTTTACCTCTAACATAATTACAGACACTTCGTGTATTAGACACGTATTAGTCAGCTGCTTTAGCTAAACTAATGAATATGATATTACTTAGCCTGCTAGCCACAGAGGCACACAATGAGCCTCTGTACTACTGCTAAAAGCCATTTAATATATATTTAATATGCTTCCGTTTAAAGCCTACATACTCATAATTATGTTTATTCACTGTGCTCAAACCTTCAAAACAAACATTAAAAAAGACATTTCACATTAAAAACATCATCCGGGGAAGCTTCATACGCAAGTACATTTGTACATGATGAGAATTTAACATGGACTGATAACTCGCCGCCACGGGCCTAGATTCAATTCGATTTTGATTCTTGGGCTCGTGATTCGATTCAAAACCGATTCTCAATTCAAAACGTCCATTATTTTTTTATTTTCCATCAGTCTGATAGGAAATACAGCCTTGAGATAATAGTTACAGTCACATTACAAAAATAGAAACTGCAAACCTTCAACCTAAATTAAACAACTTAAATTAACACTATCTGATCAGAATTGCGGCATCTATAGGATTGGCAAACTCCTATCCGGAAAACCAAACTCGCGCCGTTACAAAATGGGAAATATGAATCAATTTTGTGTCCTGTATGAATGGATTTTGAATTGGTAGAGATAGAATCGCGATTCTTTTGTGAATAGATTTTTTTGCACACCCCTACAAACCTATAAGTAAACCTAATGATGGTTTTCTGTTAAAAATGTTTAGAAAGAATTATGGTCTTTAATTAACATAGTAGTCTATAAGCATTCTTCCGAAAGGACAGAGATTAGTGTAGGACACATGGGGACTCACAGTAAGTACAGACTACAACCCACAGGGAGACTCACATAGAGGGCAGACCACTGCCCACAGGAGGATTCACAGGGAGGGCAGACCACTGCCACAGGGGGACACGGGGGTCTCACAGAGAGAGCAGACCACTGTCCACAGGAGGACTCAGTAGAGCAGATCAATGTTCTCACAATTTTGAAAACTTAACAAATAGGACACAAAATTCAAGAGATAAATCATTGATAAAACAGACAAGATGGCAGATTTGGAATGCCACACCATTACTCTAGCATGCAATATTAATGACGATGAGAAAGAGGCCTTTGATTCCTCGCTGCTTTCATTTACTGTGCGCTGTCTGGCGAGTCAGCCATGACAGACGGGCCGTGAAGCGGGCCGCCACCTCGAAGGGCTTCCCGACAGCTCCACGATTCTCCCCCGGCTGAAATGGAGACTCAGCGAAAGCAGACAGGGGTGCTGGAGCCCTTAGCCAAGAGGAATCACTTTAGGCTTCACCAGACAGCTCGGCCTGGGAATAGGAATCCCAGTACAGAGCACAGAAATTCATTTTGCATCTTCCTTGTTAAAATGGTTTTCGTTGGTAGAGAATGAGACAAGTTTCAGGGTGGAAAGCTGGAACGCCGAAGATGCTGCTATCATATAACCGACTTTTATGCCCTGAAGCACTCCAATATCGCAGAGTGATTCACAACCACGTCACTCACGTCAAATTAACCACAATCACGGAAAAGGGTCGCACTGGCGGCCCCTGGGAGCCGCACTGCGATTTTGACACTGATGAGGTTTTACCCTGTGGTCAGCGCAGCCAGGCTCAGAATACGACACTAATATCGATCCCTTAGAACAAAGGCAGAACACTATGGGGTTCCCGGCCGCCAATAAAACCCACAAAACTCAGCTTTGGTCAATGTGCCGCTGTGTGGTATTAACCTCAATGCTGGAGAAGCTCCTTCTCGGATTAGTTGATATTTCTGCAGTCTTGAGAGATTACAGAGGCGGCCTGGCCTTGTTCGTGATAAATGGGTCAATGAGTCTCTCTTGATGTTGAACAAACCCGGAGACACTTTGAATAATGTACTGATTCTAACAGGCTCGGCCCACGATACTTTCCCGCTGAATAAAAGATGAACTAAACTCTACTGGTTACCAAGGAGATATGATTCAGCCAAGAACAGCAAGCAATCTGCTCTTTGAAAGAGGGGACAGAGCTCCGAGAACATCTTGTATCTACAAGAAAACATTCACCACTCATAGGAACATTCACCAAAACCATTCAGACTATTTGCTTTTAATACTTTTGCTGATCACTGTATCTCAGCTACACAAATCTGAACTGAGAGGTAAAACCCCCTTGTTTAAACAAGGCTTTGGCTGCTCGGCAAAACATTACTCAGAGACACTGGGTGTAAAAGCCAGAACAGAAACACACTTGTACTTAAATATGGGGCCATAACGTCCACCAAGGATTTTCAAAGACTCCTGGCTGAGCAGATAGGTTAATTATAACAGTAATCAGAGAGGCCTGCAAGCTAATTCAAGGAGATGTGAAATGTTTATTTCATTTAGTCTCAGATGTTGATTTTGTGGTTTAGGTTTGTATGTAACGTGCCATCAAACTCTGAATAACAGAACATACATGTTAAAGCTGTGAAACGGGGGTCCGCACAGACTGGGGGGGGGGGGGGGGAGCTCCTCCCAGCATAATCACAAGAAACTGAACATGAAATACACAACCGAAATGAAAAAAAGAAGGGAAAGGAAAAATCCCAACCGGAAGCACCCCCTGGGCAGGAGCGCATGCAAATACACCTGTAGCCAGAGACAGTGACCCGGCGGCACCCAGGAACCCCGGAGAACCAACGGTCCGACTGAGTGAAACATACTTCATTCCTGTGCTGTTTCCCCCTGACAATTTCTATTAGCCCAGTGAAGGGGGGGGGATGGTGGTGCCACACAAGTAGATTACAGGCTGTACTGTAGATTATAGGAATCAGGACCCAACGCCATTATTCTGAATAATACGGCTGTCTGCACATCCGCGCATTGAGGCAATCGGTAAATCAAGGCGTGAGCTGCCGCTTGGCGTCTCCAGCAGGTACAGACCACATCACTCAGACGTCCCCTTAACCGGTGGTGGGGGAGAACCCGGAAGAGTGCAGTGTGTGCTCGCACCTGCCCCCGCCTCCCACCGCATTCAACATTACCATCAGGGTTGCTGAGAAATGTATCATGAGTTTCCCATTACAAGGTAATATTACAACGCATCAGAAATAAAACAACACTGATCCATGCTGGCTTGTGGAAAAAAAATGTTTATATACAAATAAACTAAAGAAATGACCAATCTATCAGGGAAAGATTCCCATAACAGTCCAGGAATAGAGAGAGACCAAATAAATCTGCTCTTTTCCCTCCAGCATTTTTCTGTAGATTGCTATTGCTGTCTGCACTGGTCAACATTATGTGGAATTACAGAAAGATAATGTGTGTGTCTTTTTTCGTTTGTTTTTAAACTTGTATATGATCCTGTGAGCACTGATAAAGCAAGCCAAGGTTTTCATTTCTGCAGCATCTGCCTGAAACTGTAATGGCCACCGTTTCCCAGCATGCACCCGGACAGCCTCACTTTGATCCCGTAAACCTGCCCTTTCTATACCACCCAATTTGTCCCAGCTGCATAGCCCCTGTTATTCCATGATGGGCCTCCCCAGTACAGCCCAACCAAGCCAAGGAGCTTATGTTTGGCTCCAAAATGGAGTCCCCGCCTCCTTCTTATTGGTTTTGGAGAGCAAGGCCTGCAACACGTGTTGGAGCACGAAAGAGGTCCACGATGAAAGCAAATGGCATAAAGGCCCGGAAACGGCTCACCTTCACACCCGTGCTCACGGTACCGTTGACAGGAAAGATCTCCGTGAAGTGCAAACAATATTAGGGTCGCAGCTACAGAGGAGGGAGCAGAGTAGCCTAGTGGTGAGTGAAAATGGCCACATGCTGCCCTTAGCCTTGGGGAGAGAGACACTTGTTACTCCATCAAGCCCCACGGACATCTGGGCTGAAGGGGCCTTGGATTCGCCCTGCAGCTGAGAGATTTTGGTTCTGATGGATCCCCAGGTTTGCTAAGTGGGACGCAGGCACATGGCCAGCCCGACCCAGAGCCTAAGCTGATCAGTGGGGGCCAGAAGGGTCGGTGCCCCCTCGCCCCCCACCACCACCCCTGGTCCACACCCACAGCTACCTCAGCTGAAACACAGCCCCATTCGCCGATTCCACACTGCACTGCGTTCTCTACACACTGCCGGGTACGGTTTGGAATCGGTACGAAGAAACGCTGACGCTGAATGCGCTCTGATGGCTATTTAAGGCAGCTCTGAGTCGGAACGGCGAACACCCAGTGTATGGAAATTGCACCCAGCCGGCCGCCTCCCGCATTCCCGGAACGCGACGGCATGCAATCTGCCAGCGATGCCCATTCCCTGCGCGGAATTGACTGCCTAATACCGCCGCATGTGGACTTTCAGATATTCCAGCCACATGCAAACGCATTTATATTTCAGCTGCATTCAACCAAAGCAGGAAAATTCCTGTTTACCACGGTCTGTATGCACTGAAAGCTGTCAGATGAATGAGTGATTATACAATAAAAAGGGCAGATTAAAAGGTCAGGAATTCTAATAACACATTTTATTTGACCTATCCCATCTCGCTTTTACACAATAAAATGAGACTGCTTTCAGGTAGGACCGAGTCGGGGATTGAAATGTAATAAACATACAATTCATGGAAATATACCAACACGCTTAATCCTAAAAGTAAAATCATATTCGCATATCAGACATTAGGGAACGTTTTACGTTGGTTTGAAGCAGCAGTACGGATACACAGAAAAGGCGAAAAAGATATTAACACATTAATTAGACAAATTAATCCAACGGCATTAAGATACCGAGCACTGTGTCTCCCGGTAAGTGTTACATATTAACAGATATTTAATTCGATTAAACAATTAGAGCGAGTGACATTTCTCTTTCTCATGCTGGGCGCATACGGACGGCTGGGCTGAAGCTCACTCCCTTATCAGGGTGATTTCGGTTAGCGTTGGCGTAGGGCAGCTGCAGATAAAACGGATCCTTCCTCCAGCGGCACCATCTCCTCCACCCAACCACACGCTCGCACATTCGGTCCTACTGGACGTCAAGCATCTAACCGTAACCAAGGTTACCATAAAGAATACGGTGTTCCACATGTGACACTCAAGAACAACATATGTGTTCATTAGTCGGTGGCAGATTTTTTAAAAAATCATTACCGATTTTGATCATTTGTGCTTTATTGTATTTTAAATGAAATGAGGTTTTTTCAGGTGACTGGACGCCGACTGGCCGTTTCCTTCAATTCCCAGCGAGCCTGTCAGCTTCACCTACATTACTCTTCATCTTTCTGCAGCACCGAGGCCTCATGGGAAACGGAGGCGATGAAAGTGATGTGTAGAAAGAGGTCGCCCGTTTGATATAAATAAGCACATTGGTTTAAAGAAGCGGAAAGCAGAAAGAAGGCAGAAGTGGGCGCCGCGTGTGCTGTCAGAGACAAGGAATGGCTGCGCCTGGTCGTTATGCTCTGTAGGGGGTGTTTCCCAGTGATGTCAGCGAATGACAGCCCTCAGAGTCCCAGCCCCCAGGTAAAACACGCTGAGTGATGATGTAACAAGACAGCCACACAAGCCCACAACGGTCAACACAAACTGTGTCCGAAATGGACGATGAGTCCCCAGATTCAGATTTTGGGCTTGGAGAATGTCTTGACTTGGATGATCAGTGACCTGGGGGGTAGGGGGGCCATGAGAGACAGTGTCCAAAGAGAGCCAGGCGACAGAAACTCACCCAACAGAAATGGCTTTCTAAATGCTTATGAAAGGCTCACCTGAAACCCTGAAACAGCGCAGTTAAGCACATTAGACGGTTGACTTCCCCCCCCCCCCCCCAAGCCCACCACACTCACGCCCATCTCTCCTTAAATCGCTCTTTCGCACAGTTTACAGGGTCGAAGGCCTCACACATCACTTGGACGTGCTGAATCAAGATCACAGGCGAGATTTCTCCACTACATCAGCTGGTAACTCTCGAGAGGAGCAACGAGACTGCAGACCAGCAGAGCGTCCTCCAGTCCCCCCGAGTATGATGCAGCTTGGCGTTCTGCAGAGGAGACGGCAAGGCCCAGACTGTGGTGACCTTCATCTGGATATGGTTAGGGGTCATTTTGGGACACCTGATATCCTGCTTGAGGGTCTCTCCAACCAAAATCCCAAAGTTCCTGCAAGAGCCACTACCGGGACAAACATTTGGAAAATGGATGGACTGATTTTGCATTATTCTCTTTCTTTTAGTATTATTCTTCCTTAAAGATATTGTAATTAGGCATGTAATGATGCATCACGAATGGTTAAAAATCTGTGTAAATGCATGACGATTCAAATCAGCTGATGCGGAAAATGAATCGCTAATTTTTACGGGAACAAGTACTTAACAAAAAGAAAAGTGTAACGTTACATTTTATTTGACAACGTCAGTCCCACGTCAGCCGTCACTGCGTATTCGACGTCGGCGTCAGTCCCACGTCAGCCGTCACTGCGTATTCGACGTCGGCGTCAGTCCCACGACAGCCGTCACTGCGTATTCGACGTCGACGCCAGTCTTTGGTTCGGGCAGAACGCGGGATGGCAAGTAACTTTGAAACTGAGGACGCGGCCCCCAGCTTTAAATCGGCGGTGTGGCAGCATTTTGGCTTTTCAGTGATCTCATACGAAAAAATTACAGACAAGACAAAAACGGTGTGCAAACATTGTAAAAGACTGATAACCTAGAAACATCTATACAAGGGGTAGGGAACCTGGTCCATGGAGAGCCGGTGTGGGTGCGGGCTTTTGGGATGACTTTTGAATCAGGACAGGAGCTGACAACCAGTGCTTTACTATTGGCTGATTGAGAGGTCATCCCAAAAACCCGCACCCACACCGGCTCTCCATGGATCAGGTTCCCTACCCCTGGTCTATACTGTATATAGGGTGACCAGATAATCCATGTCATCCCGGATACTTTGAGCTACTTCAGGTTTTACAAACTACTTTAAACCCGAAAGGCTCCTGTGTTTGGCTAAATAGTTCAGTTCTTCTTGTGCTTTGACTGGTTTGTTAGCTTGATTGTTCCACATTAACATTAGTGATGCGTGCATGAATATCGGAGACTTACCAATCAGCACACAGCAAGAACTCAGTGCTTAAGTGAAATCCATGTTCTTTTAATTGAAATGGAATTTTACAAATCTGGTCACCCTAGCTATATAGAAATAGACGTCTATATAGAAACGTCTATTTCCTGGAAGGAGAATGCTAAGATGTACCCACTGCTTTTCCTCTAGCTAAGGCATCCCTCACCACACCAGCCACCTATGGCCCTAGTGAAAGGGTTTTTTCGACTGCAGGGGACATTATGAATTTACAGAGATCTCAGCTTCAGCCTGAGAATGCTGACATGTTAATTTTCCATAAAAAACATGTAAATTCGAAGCTGCACATGCAAACATTATTTTATTAATTTTAATTTTTTATTGAGGTATTTTGATGTGGGATTTGTTTTTAAAAATAATATTTTATTTAATTTCAGTTGCACTATTAAGAGGACAAAATGTGAGAAAATCGTATCGTGAACTCAACAATCATGAATCACATTGAATCGTGAGTTGAGTGTATCGTTACATCCCTAATTGTAATGTACCCCAACACACCCATGTACAGCGCCTCGGAACAACTCTGTTGTGAAAGGCGCTATATAATTCTATATTGAATTGAACTGAAAATTGACGGAGGGTTCACGGATAAATTCACAGGGTGGCTCAGTAACGAGCGAGAGAGCAAAGCCCAGGTGGGAAAACGGCAGGAAAAGGACAGCCTCACATGTGCCGACAGATAATCTGACGGCCAGCCTCCCTCAAAGCAGCCAATCAGGAAACAAACACTCCTGCGCTCACAGCAACGCCGCACAAAAGTGCCTGTAATTGGGTTCCGCGGCAGAAAGCCTGCTTCTCCTCCAACCCGAGCCACATTATGCGTGAGCCTCGGCAGGATTAAAAGCTTAAAAGCTGGATTTCATTCATGTGCTTTTATACAACAGTCAGAAAGGGTCTCTTCACGTAACAACTGTAAATAGGAAGAAAAACAATGTTAAAGAATCACGGAATCACTAAATACCCCAGATGCCGCATAGAAAAAATCTGCATTATTTTAAGTGAGGAGGCTGTAATAAAAATGTAAGATTTTAAAAACAGTTTATAATAAATGGGTACTGAGGCTTTTCTGAAAATTGGGTCCTGTCTCTACAGTAGCTGCCTTTCCCTGTCGGTTGAGGTTAGGGTGACCAGATAATCCATGTCAGCGGGACATTTTGAGCTACTTCAGGTTTTACAAACAACTTTAAAACCGAAAGCCTCCTGAGCATGGTTAAATAGTTCAGTTCTTCTTGAGCTTTGACTGGTTTGTTTCCTTGATTGAAAGACACATCTGGCTGTTTCACTTTAACATTAATGACACATGCATGATTATAGGAGACTGACCAATCAGCACAGAGCAAGAACTCAGTGCTTAAGTGACATCCAGGTCTTTTTAATGTTAAATGGTAGTTTACACATCCTGTCCTAGCAACTAGTGATCTCCCTGATATGGATTATCTGGTCACCCTAATTCAGCTTCCACAGGAAAGAAACCTACCCAGGCTTGGCTGTAGGGGGATCTAGAGATGTACCGTTACCAAAACTTAGACAAAATGCAGCAAATCAATTAGAAATATCAAAGGTTTGAACTTCAACTCTCAAGAAAGGTAACGAAACTATCAAACTGCCCTAAAACATCTGGAGATATAACTAAGTAACTGTAAGCGGCTGACCCCACTGCCCTCCCGTTTCATAGTGCGGTCACAGGACGAGGACATTACATAATCTGTGTATTGCAAACACTGCCCCCTGCTGGCTGGCAGGGGACATGACATACGCCATATATTGCAAAGACTGCCCCCTGCTGGCTGGCAGGGCACATGCTGCCACACGACCTTCAGTGGCCCCTCATATAGCCCTTAAAAAAAGCCCAGTTTGATACGGTGCACAAATAGACCTTGAAGCAGCAAGATCTTCATAGTGACCGCATCTTGGCCTTTCCAGGCACCATGCGGACATAGGGAGTCAGTACCTGAGATGTGCCATTTACAGAGCGTCTGTAAAAGCTGGGAGGCAGCTGGGACCATTTCCACAGAGAGCAAATGCTAGATTATAAGCAGGAAGAAAAAGGCTCCTATAGAGGGGAATAACAGTCTGCTGATTAATTAGTAACGATCCTTATGAGCGAGGAGCCAAAGATGAGAAAGTGTTGCCGCTTAAACACAGAATTCGAAATTAAAGCTTCGCAAGAAACTTACTATTTTGATCAGCTGCAGCAGTTTTATGATCAGCAGCAGTGTTTACCAGCACTCAAAGCAGGCATTTGCGTGGGGGCCCCCAAGGTTTTAAGGCCCCCTGCTGGCTGCAAACTTTAATGCCACTACATTAAATATTAAATAAATGCATTCCTCTTTCAGGAGATGTGGGAACAGCGTGTTCTGCTAACAAGCCGACTGGTTATACTCTTATGACCCTTCTCACTAGCTAACGTTACTGTTACATGCAGCCACAAAGTGATCAAATCAAAGGTTTTTCATTGAGAACTGCATGTACAGATGCACGCTCGCTCGCACGAACACGTGGGCGGGGCAGGCAGAGACCCCGCCCCCTACCTTACCTCTCTTCCTGGATTCCTTCCTCACGCTGGGTCTGGCAGCCGGCTGAAGCTCCGCCTCTGTTGACATCCTACTGAGTCCTTATTCCTCTTCAAAGCAGGTCCGGTCCGGTGGCGTACGCAGGCTCATTCAGGGGGGGTTCCCGCGCACTGCCGGTCAGTCACTGCTCGCGCTCAGCCCTGACACAGCATCTCAGTCACTCTCATCGAGGGCTGCGGGATGGGAACGGGGGCATTGTTTAGTACAAGGGAGAGTCACGGGTGACAGTTTAAGGCTGCAGTCATAGGGATTTTGCTAAAGTCCATAAAAAGGATTTCAGATCGGTTATCTGCACGAGCGCAGCAAGTGGTGGCCTTTCCGCTGCTTTTTTTAAGGACTGGTGGGCAACCTGAGGACCAGGAAAGCATTCACCTGACAAGGCAGGCTGGGTCTTTAGGCAGAAGACAGACTGCGTGTGGCGATCAGCGATCGGCCCTCATTCAGGGAGGACGGAGGCGGGCCGCGGCGGCGGAGATCGCGGGAAAAAGGCAGCGCGCTCGATGCATTTTTAATTAGATTAAAAGCACCGAGGGCCAAGCACTTCACAGAGGAAGACGGGGAGACAAGTGTGAAACTCCGGCCGCTACCAGAGCAGAGAAAGACAAGAAGCCACACACAGATCTGTCCTCCCTCTCGTGATGGGCGTCTCCACGTGAGCTTCCACCCACACTCAAATGCTGAAGTAACGGGCGTCTCCACGTGTGCTTCCACCCAGACTCAAATGCTGAATAAACTGGAAAGATATCCTATTTTATTCATGTGTTGACTCTAGGCACAAATTAGCAATTGAAGTCCATGTTAACGTCTTTGTAAACACTACTAGAACCCACTACATACTATATACCATGAGTATATATATATATTATATATGTATATATAATTTATTTAAGGTTCCCACACAACTCCAACAGTAAAAACTCGAACACAAACACCAATAAAATCAGAGATTGAATAGAATCAAAGACCACAAAGCCTTTGTCCTGAGCTTTCAAACAGATGGAATGAAAGTGAGTATGCCAGTTTACAAAGACGACTTCTCACAGCGGCTTTAAATGCTACTACGGGATCCGGCTGACGGGCATGGAAGGAATGAGAATGACTGAGTTCAGGTGCAGTGGGTCCAGCGACGGCGGAGAGGTTACTGTCCAGGCCAGAAGGCAGGCAATGTCTCCCCCCTAAATTGTTCTCCCCAAAAGGAGAACTCAATTTTATAAAAATTAGTGAAAGCAATAAAAAAAAACAGAAATGGCTAAAGTCTTGCATTTTGTTTGGTTACTTATGGTTAAGGTTAGGGCTGGGCAGGGGTTAAGGTTGTCATAGTTGGGATTAGAGGTGTGCCCATAGAAATGAAAGGACAGTCCCAAAATGAATATATGTATTTAAATACAAATCTGAAGGATGCAACCCCCCTGGAGGTCCCAGTTTTTAAAGATATAATGCATCAAAATTGAAAGCTGAGTATTATGTATTATGCTAGGTCTTATTTTGTGTGTGTATGTATGTGGGTGAGTGTATATATATATATATATGTACACACACACACACAGATATATATCTTTTTTTTTTTAATTGGACTTCAGAACTTGTGCTCTTGGCATTTATAAAAATGACCCTGACCAGAGAGGGAACACTTTACACAAATTGTTAAATGCATCCACGCTTATGCTGCTGAATAGTTAACGAGTTCCATCTCGACTCATTCCTTTTCTTAATTACAGTGTCCTGTTGTAATAATGTTCTGCCGTATTTCATATTTAATGACGCTCCATTTTTCAGAATTTTAATGGCTGGCTAAGACTAGTCAGCAGAAGTTCATGACGGGTCATTCGGGTAACGCCAGACGACGTCAGGTGAAGCTCCCTGCAGCTTCAGTAAAGCGTATAACACAAAACACTGGCAGCTTTAGTGTCATTTGGCAAAATAAAATACATGGCCTATGCAAGGACAATAACCAAAGCACATCTGTAAGGCACACCACAGCCCTAGCAAATAGCAGGGTCAGTTTCCCAGTATTCCCAGTTACTGGCCATGTCGGCAGTCAGAGCCTTTCCCTGAGGAAACCCAGCGGAACCATAAATGTCCATCTGTATCCAGCTCTGTTCAGATCCGTAGTTACCCTCACCTAACCACAACTAACAAAGGGCCTGGTCAGCCAGCATCACCGGCAGAGTAACCAGCTCAACCAGAAACGACGAAGATCTCCCGTAGCCTTACGCTACCAGGGTGCCGCCCGAAACCCACTACAGGTTAGCCTAATGTTCTTAAAAGTCTTTAAGGTCTTTAAACACCGAAAACAGAGAAAAAAAACTTCTTGGCTCAAGAAAAACAAGACAAAACTGCAGAAGACATGATCAGAGGGGTGAGAGCTGAACTCCCACAAAAGCCAGGAGCAAAAAGCAAAGCTCTGCTCTAATGGCGTCCAGGAGCGTAATTACTGCTTCCTGCCATCGGGGGAGGTGAAACAGCAAAGGATAAGACATCTCCCAAGCTTCATCCCACAGAGACAATGCCTATAAGCTATCTTCGACAGCTCAAAACGGTCAAACCAGAAATTCTGCTTCATTAATTGGCAGCCCTGTCTGTGAGAAAACTGCCAGACTTGCCGCACAGTACAGTAAGGGACGCCCTCCGGGTAACACGGCCTCTTTACAAGGTCAGAGGTTCAAATGTCTGCAGTCTGCATGTTCTCCCCACATCCAAGGACGTGCAGCTCGGCTAAATGGCACCACTATTGCATGTGCCCTGCAATGGACTGGCATCCCGTCCAAGGTGCACATGGCACATATTTGTTTGGCAGCCAAGGTGACATGCAAGGGACGAAAAGGTGGTGTGTCTATAATAGAGGCAGCCTGGCAGCAGATGGGATCCAAACCTATGAGGTTCTATACACAAGCACAGATCCCTAGCCACACATGGGCCCGTACACGCTGTTGGGGGTACCCCGGCCTTGGGGACCGTGCTGCCAGGAATAAACAGGATAACTGGTTACATCGATGGACGTTAAGCACGGACCGCGTCGATTCAAAACGGCAAACACAGATCCAGAGCTAACCAAGGAATGAAGGTATTCATTTTGTTTCCACCCTGTTAGCTAGACAAAACAGAGATGCTCTCCACTCCACGCTCGCTAAAGCCGCTTCCCTAAATCTGGGTTAACTTCTCCTGCGGGAGGAGCAGTCACATTTACTGAGCACAAATATGGCACAATGATCCAAAAATTCCCATCTAAGTTTAGACCCTATTTCCTCAGTCCTAGATTTCAGGAAAAAAAAATCACCAAGAGCTGACTCCGAGCAAAAGCTTCACCAAACCTCCCCTACCGGAGGCCACGCGCAGCGGCAAAGCTTTGGACGGAGTGCCGCAATTTACTAGATCTGTACGTTATGTGAACTAAGGCCACGTCCCCGGGAGCTCTGTGAAAGTGCATTTATATTTAGGCTTAAAGTGGATTTCACCCATCATTGATATTAAGATGCTTTTACTTTATTAGTAATATTGAATTACATGCTCTGAATATGTCTAGATGTATAAACACAAGTGAATCCCCCTGTCAAAACTGCCATAGCAATCACCATATACAAGATTACCGTACGGGTAAAAGTAGAAATTAGACATTAATAAATGTTCACTCTATGACCTACAAAACGTAAACATGATTTGGTGGGAATTTAAACAACAATAAGACAGATTCTCTCATAAGACAGATTCAGACTTCATTGGATTCCACTAGAATTTCCCTTAAAGCAAGACAAACACTCTGCTGTTTGATTTGGTTAATGTGTCTCGCTGAGACATAGCATTACATTAAGAAACAAACTCATTTATCCATCAGAATTATCACATGCATATTTATCGCGGTGGTAATACTGACTTTATTTGTTCTGGATTGATGTGTCGCCTTCCTTAACGGCAAACAGCAGAATTTGGATTAAAATGATTTCTTCACAATGGTCATACAGCAAACAGGAAGGTAAGTATATTGATACCAGCTCACTTTTGCTATGTGACCGTCACAGTCTGTCATTACAAAGCCATTTCTTCCTACGAGCATTTCTGATCTGTCTGAATGGTGAACATTTATTTTAACAAATGGATGTTTAAGAAGCAGGCATCGTACACAAAAGCCAACTCCACTGTTCCACCATCAGTGTGAGCAGATGTGCCCGTACGGGGATTATCTACCATGTTAGCAAACACTGTATGCAGAAACAGGCGGGAAATTGGACGCCCATAAGTCAGCCTGCAAACGTAATCCCCATAAATCACCCGCAGCCAACAGGAAGACCGCGCCAAGGAGACACCATGTGCTACGGCTAACGGCGCGACGCCATCTACAGGTCGAAGCCGGCAATGCGGGCTGGGCGGCCGGAAAGACCTGCTTTGGCTAGCTACTGCAGTCAGAGGAAAATGATAGACACACAGAGATTCTCTCTTTCTCTCTCTCTCTCTCTCTCTCACACACACACACATACATACAAGGGTGCAACTTTGTGATGAACATTGGGGGGGGGGAGGTTTTCACCCATTTAGGGGGGTCCATGGGGCTGTACTGGCCAGTTTTAATTATTGATTTTTGGCTATTTTAGCCTGAAAAATATCCCTACAAGTTAACTAAAAAGTAACAGGTTTCAGCACGTTGTGGGGACACCCACAGACACACTCACACAGAAACACGCGGTCACAGGCACATTGTTAACCAGCTGCCTTTTCACCATCCTTACCAAGGGCCGTATTCCGGCGATTTAACGCTATACTCTAAAATCCAAGAAGATACAAGGAACCATTTTGCATAATTGCAAAATAACTATTGCCTACTTATATATCCACGGATTAAAGTAATTTATTTTAATCCATCTTCCAGTTGCTCACCCAGTACAGGGCTGGGGGGGGTTTCACACCTCGAATGGGACGCCCATCACAGATCACATTCTGCCAAATTTAGGCAAGCCAGCTCACCTATAGTGGGAGGCCAGCGGTGCACCCAGGGGAGGAGGGAGGTGTCAGTGTTGAGCCAGAGGCCCGGTGGCCCATTTTATCACACGTCGGATTTTAACACAATGACTATTAATCATTACAGCAAGGAGTCAACAGTCAACACGGAATTCTATGGAAGTAGCTAAAAAGGAAAGGCAGAGCTGGCTATTGCGAGGAAGTGGGGCCGTAACACACAGAGACGGCTCCTTCCGGAGGATACCGCGATGCCCACGCGCCCATTTCCACTCGATCGTGAACGATCATTAACAACCTGTTAATGCTGTCATGTCCCCCCAGCTCACTGCCCGGCATACGCCTTCGAGGATGGCTGTGCTGTCAGCCAGGCGCTCCCTTGCCCCTGCACGGCACCCGGGGCGTGCACGTCGGGAGACGTAGCACACATGAAGGCGATCCCCCTCATCGCTAACGACCCTGCACACCGCACTCCAATCGATGCAAGTGTCGCCCACTCTCCTCCATTTGCTCTTCGCTTTAACAGCCTCTGATTTCCTTCAGAGCTAATAAATGTCACGCGGTCAGCAGCAGAACCCAACGCATGAAGGTCTGGCTGCAGAACGACCATCTCCACCGAATTACCTGCAACTTCCCTCATTAAAACAGTAAATTATGCACTTCGGTTACCGGAACCTTCCACGGGAACAAGTCTCTCGCTGTGACAGAGCAGACCTAGAGCGCCAGATGCGTTGGAGCAGAAGCATTCAGAACCTGTACAATCGGTTATTGTAACGTGTGGACTCAAGCATAGTCCTGTGCTCAGGTTAGTTACGATACCATGGAGTCTTACAGCTGAGGTTTAATCATGAATACACAGACAGACTTCCTATGGGTTTGGGAGCTTAAAGTGTAAAGGGGCCCAGGGCCTGGGGCCCGAAGCCGAATGCAAACAAGAGGAAGGTCAGTAGCTGCCGTTTTACCATAAATTAATAGCCATTTGTAGCCCGGGTTCCTTCCACCGCAAGGTGAAATAATGTAAAATGCAGAAATAAGTGCAGATTAAAGCGGCTTTCCTCTGCAGCGACAACCCATCACGCCGGTGGTCGAGCAGAACGGCTACGGAAAGGCGCCGTCCCGCACAGACGGACTGGGGCACCCGTCTGCCAGCCCGAGGGCCAGAGCAATCGGCCAGAGGACGGGGCGCCTTTGCCAAAAACTCGCCATTTCCGATTGTTCCGTTTCACTGCTGCGCAGAGTCCTGCCCCAAATTATATTAACAGCAGAAAGAGGAGCTCACACAGAAATGCTGCTCCAAAAAGTCATTATGATTATCATAATAATAAATAATATTCTAATAAATGGGAAAGGGCACTTGTGCTGAAATCTGATTAATCTCCATAAAGAGACATAAGTTAGGCACCAGAGCTCCGGAAATAACACATGAGATGCAGCTGGGCCGAATGACATGAAGCACAAGCTAGCGTCATAAGCAAAGGAATCACCACAGCCCGGGTTCCATGCCTCCCCCCAATAGGGCACCCCTCCCAGCTGACTCCAAAACCAGTCGCCGCACAAGGCTTTAATGGGACGGACTCTGACTGCTCATCAGAAATTACCTGACTTTGACTAATCACGGGAGGGCTTTTAACAGGAAGGACCCTAACTGCTCATCAGAAACTACCTGACGATGACCAATCACGGGAGGGCTTTTAAAAGGAAGGACCCTAACTGCTAATCAGAAACTACCTGACGATGACCAATCATGGGAGGGCTTTTAACAGGAAGGACCCTGACTGCTCATCAGAAACGACCTGACGATGACCAATCACGGGAGGGCTTTTAAAAAGAAGGACCCTAACTGCTCATCAGAAGCTACCTGACGATGACCAATCACGGCGGGGCTTTTAACAAGAAGGACCACGACTGCTCATCAGAAACGACCTGATTGAGTCCAATCATGGACGGGCTTTAAAGGTAAATGCGATTAATTGTCATTGTTGACACACTACAGCACACAACAACAAAATGTGTCCTCTGATTTTTAACCCATAGGTGATATTGTACGTATAAAAACGACATTATGGCATAGCAGTGCACAGCTATTTCAGCGTCCAGGGAGCAGTGTTTTGGGGTGCTACCTTGCTTGTCTGGGACTCAAACCAGCAACATTTCAAACACAAGTGTGCTTCCCCAACCATTAGGCCACCACATACCCTAGGAAGGGCCCTGACTGCTCATCAGAAATGACCTGTGACCAATCATGGCGGGGCTTTAACAGGAAGGGCCCTGACTGCTCATCAGAAATGACCTAACTGTGATCAATCACAGCAGGGCTTTAATGGAAGGACCCTGACTACTCATCAGAAATGACCTGACTGTGACCAATCACAGCAGGGCTTTAACAGGAAGGACCTTCACTGCTCATCGGAAACGACCTGACTGTGACCAATCACAGCAAGACGTTAAATCCAGTTTTGGAAGACCACCAGGAGCATCTGTGATTATGCGCACGTGTGTGTGTGCGTGTGTATATATATTTGGGTGTGCATGTTTATTGTTGCGATTACTTTGAAATATTTAGTGCGATAAAATGCATTAACACAATTAACAGAGCTGTGTATTGTCTACTTCCTGTGTGGGGGCTGACCTATGACACGGATGCTGTGAAACTCATCTTATCCGCTCTGATCCTAGCCAGAGACAATAGTGATTGGCAACCAATGTAATCATGCAGTGCATTATGGGCCAGAAGCACCTTATTGTGTAGCCACTAACCAAAATAAATGGGTGGACTCATCTCACTGCTATTCATTGAGCTGTGAGCATGTTTAAAATCTGTCAGAAAGAAAAGAGTCTGTACAGAGACAAACTCCTACCAGACTGCACAGATCTGTGTGAACTCCTATGTTTAAAGATGCTATTAAACAATGTTATCTGAAATATGCATCCTCTGTGATTATTATACGTTCATTTCGCGACAGGATTTACATTTAAATATGCATTATAGCAAATGATAGTCTTAAGAAAAAACAAGTTTTTAATTATGATTAAGTGCCAATAATTCATTGCAAAATGTGTGACAATTATTGTTATTTTTTACTGTACCAAGGAATCATGGGAAACTCACGTAATGATATAGCAACATTTTTCCTGGTGATCAACAAAAATGATGGCAAAAAACAACAGAGATCCAGACTCCTAATGAAAGCATCAGTGCATTGAATTATTACATCTGCCATGCGGATCCCCTTCACTAACTTTAGAGAAAAACAGCACATGCAGTATGTAGACAGGAAGCACTTTAACACAGTTATGTTTAAAGTCTGGGGAGCCAGCCAAATGAGAACTTTTTACTGAAAGAAACTCATCTTGTGTTGAATGGATCGTTAAACTTAACGACACGCGGCGACATCCTGACTTCAGAGTCACCTTGTAAAACGTGTCCCTTTGAGCGGTCCGCTTCCGAGAATGATGTATGGATTCCCATCTTAATTCCTGGTTTCCTGCACGGAATGAGACCAGGCCACCTCCTTCCCCCCACACCAGGGATACAACGGGCTGCGAAGCATACCCAACATCACCGTGACAATCATATAGGTCCACGGCACTAGAGGCTTTGGTTCTGGTGAGTATCAGGAAAGCTGGCGAGGCATTAAAGAGGCCTGAGGCATGGGCTGCCTTTAGAGCTGCCTCCAAGGCTTGAAGATGCAAGGCAGCAGGCTTCATTTCCAGGTGATGAACAGTCTCGCTCCACTCCATCTCCTCCCAGGTGACGGACCCCTCAACTGTGGTTATGTCCCTTCGTGACACTCATCCCCACTCTGCCGTTTACCATGCTATCTTCCCAATAATGAAATCAGCCTGCCCCTTCCCCAGAGGCAGAGAACCATAGCCGCACCCTCAAACAGTGTTGCGGTAGCACCAGATAAGTCCCATGAGCCTTTGCAGGATCAGCTCACTGTCACACATAGCAGCATGGTGTTCTGAGGCTGCTTCCTTCTCAGAAGGCCTCTCCTCTGCGATCAGCCCGGTCCAAAAGTCACGGCCGCTGGGACGGATCTCATTTATTTTACGTTTATATTTCACTTTAGTCCATCCATCCATCTTCTAACCTGGGCAGGGTCACGAGGAGGAGCTTCACAGGACAAAGCTACCAGCTCACACCACTCCTAATCCACATCACCCTCATCATCAAGGCCAGCTCACAGGGGAAGCTTTTCTGTGGGATTCGCAAAACAGAGTAAAACAGAGGAAGAGCCTTCATCTGAGGCCAGGCAAGGAGGGAAACGCTAGAGCCCCACTCGTAAAGGGGGGGATTTCAGGTCAGGCATTAAATAGAGACCTGGGGATGGGGGGGGGGGGCACGTCTGCAAAGCAGCGCCATTTCAGCAGCTCTCATTAGGCAGGGCAGATCTATCTCAGCATGCGGCTAAACAGTCTCGGTTCTGCAGGGAAGCATCCGACATTTGACAGAAATATCACTGTCCTCCTTTCCAGACGAAAGGAATCAATCAGTGGGGAGAAGAAAAAGCGCCCTTTGTTTTAGGGGACTCTGAATTCATATTTACGACAAATAGTCCTTCGTCTGCAGTATTAAAAGGTACAAATTATGAGTAAATGAAATTAAACCGTTAAGCACCTTCAGGGGTGACGGATCCCGTGTCGGAGGGCCTGTGCGTTAGTTCCTTCCTGAGGTGACAGCTGGCGCCCTTATTTAACTCGCATGCCTGTAACGTCGGCCACTCTGTATTTTCATGATTTAGTGCAGGAAAATAAAGGCTGAATAAGGAATGAGCGGGATTCTCCTGTGACTCGGCCGCCTTGCTGCTTGTTACTCCCGCTAAAATGTAAATTGGAGCCCCTTCTTTGCGCCCTGCCTCGACGCGGGGCGAAGCGCGGGCTTTGTGTCTGGGTCCCTGCCCTCGCCTTAATTAGTATCGCTCACTCCAGTGCTCTTTCCCCGTTTAATATTTCCATTCTGCGTCACCCGCATACATTTAATCTCTAGAGTCGGGTCAACAAGGGAGAGAGATTTTAAAATATGCCCGCCGTCGGGTCTATTTTTTTTAACGGACGCGTCTTTAAGAATTCATAAATCCAATTTGTGGATACTGTCGGATACTATAAGAATGCTAACAGATATCTGAACCAGCAAATCAATTCGCTGAGAAACAGAAGTCTAACCCACTGTTACAGCACACGGTTGTCAGACACATAAATATATCTAATGAATAATACGGCTAAAGATTTAATCACCAGGCATTAGAATGCTGGGTTTTTTTTAAGAGTAGAAAATTTGGGTTTAACGAGGGAAGCAATCATCAATTATTCAAATCCGCCGCATAACAGGCTGCTTCCGCAGCTTTGTTCGGGGGGTCAGGCCGAAGTCTGGCACACCCCCTTCCACAGCACTGTCCTCCCTCCGGTGGTCGCCCAGCTTCCCACAGCTTCCTCTTTAATCTCGCCGAACTGCCTGATCGGATAAACGAAGGAGACTCGCTCGGCGGAGATCCGCGCCTCGCCGGAGCCCATGGGTAAAGATTCCAGTTCACCGATCACAAATCTCCTCAATACGCCCATCGCGCACCAAAGTGACACGGGAGACACTGCCACTGTGCATTCTCCCGCTGACGACAATAAGCCGATTACCGCCGCACGTTTTGCAGTTTCAGGCAGTGTTCTTCTAACGTCACCCCGGGGAGGGAAACGCAATGGAGTCTGCCTCACTGGCCTTACTGCGTGAGCATTAGAGCTTAAAGAGCAGGGCGCGAATCTCTAAACCGAACGTTTAGCTGCCCTGCATAAACGCTGATTAAATCTAAAAGACTTGATTAAATCAAAAGAGTATACCAACAACGAGCTATTACCATTAAAATGACGAACACGTCTTTACTACCCGCTAATCTAGGAAGCACAAACAGGCATTTAACTTTCGCTTTCAAGGCCAAATAAAAGACTCAAAGACAACTGCTAGATGCTTTGGTCGGAAATGACCACCGGCTAATAAATAGATCCCACTACACTCAGACACTTGCCACTAATGCTAATGTTAAGTCAATACCACTTGGTTAAATATTTTATGAAGCATCGAGCAAGGCTAATTGGTTAGCTTAAAGAACATTTTATCACTCTTGGTGGTGAAATATTTAACCTCTGCCTCAAAGCACATGAGTAATCATTAAAGAGCCGGTGAGATCTGATGGGGATCAATCATCGAGCGCTTTTGGGACTTCAGGCTTCCACATTCATGCTCCTTTTGATGGAGGCCAGCCCTGCATTCCTTTGCTAAAGGAGAGGGCCGTTCGCAAATGGCCATGTCGCCGCAGAACGCATTCGGCGCTGGTCCCCGGTCGCCATCTCTGTGTGAGCGTCTGTGCAATCAGTGACTTTTTGGGTAAGAACTCCATCCCAAGACGCCAGAGTGTTGCTCAGATAATCCACCATCAAATATGTCTCTACTGATTCACTTACAGTTACAGCTCTGAAGAGCTTGAAGCTTTGGGACTCTACCCGCCGGCACTTCGGTATACATTATGAGAAAAGGCAACGTGCCGCGAATACGCTGAACAGCAAGACGCCCAGCCAGGCCCCTAACAGCCGCTACTGAGTATTTCCAAGCAAACCCTCAGCAGCTAATTGCAGTGTAAGATGACAGAACGCGGTTTGTCTGTGTGCGCTAATTTGCTGGTGTGGGATCTGGGGATCGGCACTGCCAAAGCCTCTTTTTTTTTGGCTCTCCCCCTTAGGCAAGCAGATATGTTTGCGACGGAGGGGGGGCGATATCAGCGTGGGGGATTGAAGCCGCAGGAAAACCAGCCCATTCATGCCACATTTATGGCACATTCAGCCAGAGGCCATTTCATATGGACAACACGAGCGCGGTGCCTCCAAACGGACCACAGGCAGGCGGTGCATTAAACGGTCCGAATGCCTGCATGAGGATTTCTCTGATCTCATAATGAAGGCATTGTGGAGATCCCCACACCGGCTTACCGGTACGCCTCTGCAGAGCAGGTGCAGCCCGCTGCATCTCAGTCGACGACACCTTGCAATCCACTTCCTTTACGGCGTGACTGCTGCTGACTAAAGGCGTTTTACCCCACTCTGCGGATTCACGGCGGTGTCGGAGCAGATCAAAGAGCTTTAGCGTGTATTAGAATCATGGGATGTCACAGTAAGTGTGTCTGTGAAGCGTCGCTCCTGGGGGCACCATTGTCTTTCCGCTGAGACATCCAAAAAAGAAAAAAAAGAAGCTCCCACAACAATGAGTCCATTTCTGAAATCGTAATCCCTGGAAGAGAGCATTTAGCGATTCGAAACGGCTCCATTTCTGACAATAGATGGGCCAGCCATGTTGGTCAAGGGCAGGGGAACATCAGCTGAAGGTTTATGAGAACAGGGAAGAACTCCAGCTCTCGGCTTTCAGGGACGTGCCCCGTGTAGCGCATTGATGATCACCTGTCTGCCTGTTTAGTGATTGGCGGGCATGACGGATTCTGGTCGCCATGCAGCCCACACTGCATGGGCAGCCGGAGTGCGCATGCCCCTGTCCTAGACACCTGACGCAGTCTAGTTCATATCCCATCATGCACAGTATACTCAAGGTCACTAATGACCTGGGCTCGAACTCGGCCTCTATGCGTGCGGCCCATGCTGCACTTGGTGAATCTCACTTCCCATTGAAAGGCTCCTCACGCCATCAGTGCCGCAAGCTGGCCATCGATCAAAGATCACGCATACTGGGAACTTATGGAGCAGCAGAAGTCCATCCCAAACTGCCGGCCCCATCCCTCCCAGGCCAACCTCCCTCAGCACCAGGGTAGCTCGCAGGCAGCTGGATGGCTTCCCCTTCCCTTACCAAAAGACACCCCGCTCCCCCATCCACATGCCAGAGCCTGGGAGGCATGTCCCACCCCTGGGACAGATCCTGCGGCTGCAAAGTCTCCCCACATCAGCAGCAGCCACCTGCCATCTGCAAAAAAACTGGCGGCATTTCCTGGTTCATCAACAAAGATTTCCGCAGAGATACTTTCCAAAATCATTCAAATATAGACGTATTGGGTAGAGTTCACTGTAAAAATGCTAACCCTCTACGAACAGTAAGAAATATTACGACCAGTCCAATCCAACCAACAAGAGGGTCTTATTATAATTTAGTAAATTGTCTTTCTATTTGAATCTATAGTATTTAGGAGAGGGCCTTTAAAATGGCCTCCAGCCAGTAAAACCAAGCTTCCCATGTCCAGTGAGCATGGCGCCAGTCAGTAAGGACAGCGGGGATGAAGGCCGGCACCCCGGACCGCACAAGGGGGAGTTACTTGGAGCCATCAGTCATGCTCCGGGAGCCAATGACAGCCTCACGCGTAGGAAGCGGCAAATGTGATAAAATGCAGCGGCAGGGAGATGGGCCAATCAGCAGCCAGTCACACGAAATGCACGCAATCAGGGATCACCAGTCTCCACGGCAGCCACCAAGACTCTCGAGAGTCATGCCTGCGTCTGTGACGTCACTACAGCAGCCGGTCACTCAACATTTTGCAGACGCGTTAAAGCACAAATATTCGTTATAAGAATGCACAGTCATGAGTCTGTTAAGAAAAAATAACTATATCATAAACAAAACAAGCAAAAGCATTTGAATCAGAGTTTAACCCTCAGTTCAGAGTTGAACACTCAGTACAGTTAATCGCTAGTAGCGCAGGCAAACGTGTGGTAATGGAGATTCTGTACACTGTCCCTCCACGCTGACGTGGCTGTGAGCTTTCTCCTACTCCAACCTTGGTTTAAATTCAGCTCACAGCAGCCGCCGTGTGACATTGTTACAGCAGAACTTCCGGTATACGCAACTTGCTTCTCACTGTTAACAAATGCATCATGAATTCTTTACTCTTTAAGACTCAAACGCTCAAAATGTGAATTTAGGCCTAAATATATGCTTAGATGTTTGGTAAAACAACTACTAGATATGCACATTAAGGTAGAATGTGTATTTAACTGTGAGTTGGTGGCGGGGCAAATGTGACTGATGTGATTTGTTTACTGTACTTATAATTGAATCAAATGCCATTTAAAATAAAACATCGCTTTTGACAAGCGGACTGAGAAGCCGCCATCATAATCACACGGCTGTGTTGTGATAGGCATTCATATCACTAATGCTTCCAGACATATTTAGAATATGACATAACTAAGAGCCAGGTCACAGATCATCCCCTCACATTGCCAGTTTTACATTGAACACATTAAATACATGAAACACATTACACACGTTATACATGTTATACATGTATGCATAGTTTGTCTCCAGCCGTAGCAGGTGTTGGTGTGGCTAACAGGTTAGCCCATCCTGTGTTCCGTTTGGACCCCAGTGCCCCAGTGCAGTGATGGGAACACAGTGCTGTGAAAGTAATGCCATCCTTCAGATGAGATGTAAAACTGATGTCCTGACCCTCTGAGGTCAGATCCCTGGTCATCTTTTGAAAGAGTAGGGATGGTACCCCGATGTCCTGACCTCCTAATCATCCCCTATATCTAACTGGTGAATTCTCTCCTGCCCCCTCCCCACCTTAGCACCTGTGTGGTGAGCGTACTGGTGCAGAATGGCTGTCGTCGCACCATCCAGGTGGGGGCTACACAGTCGTGCTGGTTGAAATGGCTTCCCATTGCTTCTGTAAAGTGCTTTGGGTGTCCTGAAAAGCACTATGTAAATGTAACATACATAACACCCTTCTGGGCTTTATCAAGATATGCATTTGCTCTAAGACAAGGAATAAACTGAAGCTAAACTCTGCCTTTTCTGAAAGATTAAACAAGAAGTAATGAAAAAAAAAATGCAGTGGCTGAAATGTATCAGAATTGTCATGGGTGGCCAGAGGCACAGATTTAATCACTGCCGAGCGATGTAGAGGAAGGAAAACACGTCACACCCTCTTACGGTGAGAGTGGCTCTGCCCCCCCCATTTACAGACAAGGGGTCCATGCTTAATTCAGGATTGAGATGGTGGTCAGCAAAGCCACAGACCATCTGAACACTGCTGGGGGAGCAACCGGTAAATCGGCTTCAGAAACAATCAGAAAACATCCTCATCAGCATTCCTGCAAGGCTGTCGCCCCCCAACTCCCATCCCATCCCCATGGAAACGGGCCGCGAACCACTACCCCTCCCCATGGAAACAGGCAGCTCGGAGCTGCATCCATTGCTGACCACCCCAACGGAACAAGGCAGCCAGAATGGGTGTGCAGGCATACACCTACGGCACATTCACACACAGACACGGCTGCGGGTGAGGAGACTGTAAAACAGCCCGAGAGGAGCAGCTCAAATTCCTCCGTTACTTTAAAGAGTCTTATGATATGCTAATGAAGCACAGGAAGCGAATTTACGGCTTGTGGATGGGGCCAATAAATGGCTGGGCCTCCTGGCGTTTTAGGACTAATGAAGTTAAATGAGTTAAATCATCTTAAATTGCTGAATTCTCCTTCACATCCACATCAGCAAGACAGAAAACAAGCAAGGACTTTATTGGGATTCAGCCGAGCCCCAAGGTGTGTTTTAGATGCGATTCTGAATATTAGATTGATACAATGCCTTTTTTTAAAAAAAACAGCGGCCCTGCGTGTGGGGGGGTTTCACCCACAAGACATGAGCTCTCGTAATTCACGGGAAGACCGAGAAACATATCACTCCAACCGTAATGCTGATATCATCTGCCACAAAAGGCATCAAACCCCAAGGAGAATCTAGTGACTATAGGTGATGTTCGGGTAATTCTACGAGACCTCCGCACCCTGTTGTACCTCCTCGCACATAAAGAGAGTCAGTGAAGATGCCGCTTCTGCTCGATTCTGAGTGTGCCTCTGGCTCAGTTATTAGATTCCATCACAAGTAACGGGATCTGGATGGGTGACGGGAGACTGGCAATACCTTCCAACAAGCTCTTGGCAGAAATTGCCAATTAAACTTCTGACAAGAAACAATGATTATGGATGCTCTCCATCGTACCGGGCGAGAAGGCGCCAGGAAGCAGAGAAAGAGCAGCCCAAGGTATCCGTCCCACGGGGACGTTACATCCACAATCCCGCAAGGCGCCCAGCATCTCCAATTACCCTCGGAGGACTTGGGCGATTTATCGTTTCCTCCTTCCTCTTCTCCTTCTAGACTTAGACTATTAGCTGAAAGCCCATTTAGCAGAGGCTGTCAAAAACACTTGGATGAGATCCAGGAGCAGGAGAGCTAGAGGAGGCGAGGCCAGCCCTGAACGAAACAGCGCCTCCATCCTGCCAGAATGAGCTGAAGACCGAGACACATCCATCGCGGAAGGCCGGACGGAGCTTTAAGAGAAAGACGAAGGCCGCATACATCGCGCTCTCAAGCAACAGCACCTTTGCAAAAAACAAACTCGCTCTGAATAATATGATACTAATTATTACTGATTATCTTCACGAGAAATAATCATTTTTTAATGTGATGTTACAGCTATAAAGATTTGAAAGAACCCAAATTCATGACTGCTGTTTATTAAGTGTGAGATAAAACGGAATACAGATTGCATTCCATCAGATTACTGATTACTGCATGGTGAAATGGTACTTATGGAGAAGAAAAGTAGGCATTCAAAAATAGCATTCATTCATTCACTCATTATCTTCTCTACCACTAGTCCTGTACGGAGTAGTGGGAGCAGTAGTGGTAACAGCTCATGTGGCACCCTAGGCAAGCTTCACTGCCCAAGTTCACTCAGTCCCGAGGGGTTGGCACCAGCAGTTATCTAAGCCGAGACCCCCTCAGAAGATGGTACCCTGGGCAGTTGCCCATCTTGCCCTTGTCTGGATCTGCCAGTGTACAGGGGGTACAGAATCTGTCCCAGAAACAACAGGCATAAGCCAAGGAAACTAATATGTAAATATTTACATATTTAGCAGACACTTTTGTCCAAAGCGACATACAAATGAAGCAAATGGCACATTGCAAACATTTACGCTGTCGAGGAGTCAATGGCATCTCAGCTCAGCTCAGCTGAGCTTATAACGAATGCCCAGGTTCAAGTGTAAGCAGTTTCTGGAGCCCTACACATGAATGTATTAATAAAGTGAACAGCTATTAAGACTATGCGAGGACCAGTGAATGCAACAGAAGAGCACTCAAAGAACAATCAGGCTAGTAAAGAAATTCACGGAACAGATGGATGCTAAGGCATTTCCTGAAGGTGGAGAGAGTCTGATACCCGGACATGGTTCAACAGCTTATTCCACCATCAGAGAACCACCCACGAGAACCATCTGGAGTGACACTTCTCACGTGATGGAGGCAGCTCCAAGCTATGGTGGTTTGCTGACTGTAGGATGTAGGTCATGAGGAGCCTTTTACTAGAGATGGGTGCCTGTCCATTAATGTACCTGTACACCTGTGAGGGTGTGCTGGGAGCCTCTAGCAGAAGTTCTTTTGTATTTTGATGGAAGGTGAAGACTTTAAGCCCGAATGAGACATTTTGCCTCCATTACCGAGACCCCAATGCGTCCAGGGATGGATATCAGTCGAAAAAGGAGCTAGCAACCTGAAGGTAGTGGCCATAGCTTACTGGACTCCCGAGTCAGCTGAAAGGTACCGGCAGGCTCAGCGGACTGCAGATTTAGCATTTGTGGAAGTAAAAACTTTAATGAGGCTATGGAAAATGTCTTTTGGTCATTCTTGAACAGGTACTGGTGCAACCAAGGTGTGGACGGTGTCAGGTTCAACGACCCCAAGATTGTGTCTTGGCTTTTTGCAGACAATCTGGTCCTTTCTGCTTCTTTGAGATGTGGCCTCCGGTGCACACCGGAGGGGTTTGCTTCTGAGAATGAAGTGGCCAGAATGAGGGTGAGCCCCTCCATGTCTGAGAACTCGGTTCTCACCCAGAAAAAGGTGCACTGTCCCCTCCAGATCGAAGATGAATTACTTAAGTGGAGGAGTTTATGTATAAATGAAAGAATGAGATTGCAGATACAAGCAGCAGAAATACTTCCTCCGTCTGGGCTCGGCCTTAGAGATAGGGTGAGAAGCTCAACTCGGGACATCTCAGGAGCGGCTCAAAGTAGAGTTGCTGTTCCCTCACATCAAAGAAGCCAGCTGAGGTGCCTGTCTAGGAATGCCTCCTGGGTACCTCTCCGGGACGGTGCTTCGGGCATCGGGGAGGAGAACCAGGTGCAAACCTAGGATACGCTTATTATATATATGAGAACCCCCCCAGAGGAGCTGGGAGAGGTGGCTGGGGAGAGGGAGGTCTGGACATCGCTGCTCTGACTGCTGCCCCTGCGACCTGGACCCAAATAACCGGTGGAGAACGGATGGATTGGATGGCACTCTGAAATAATGCTAAACTTCTGAAGCATAATCAAGGCTGACGAATGGGGATCAACTAGGCCAGCTCATACTTCCCGGCGAGCCCCAGTCCATCAAACAGATGCTTCTCACTACACTCCATTTTTGTAAAAACACAAATAACGTGCATTGATTTTCATCGCCATCAGAGGTGGCCCGGCTTCATTCCTCCCCGGGAACCTCAGAGTGCCGACGTATCGATTTCATCGCCACTCCATCTCCAGCCGTGTTCACAAGTCCAAAGCTCCACCAGGACGTTTCTGCGTCATGCCGCATGATACCGGTGCACCATCTGTAAAAGCTAGATCTTCTGCTTGTCTGTTAGGTATCATAGAAAAGCTATTAAAAAATACACATTTGTATCGTATCAGTGAACAATGTCTGAAAAATGGTCAAAGAAAAAAACAGAAGAATTTATTTTTTCAATAGAATTTTGGGTGCTTTTCCTAAATTATTGTTGGGCCCATAAATTCAAGGGTGGTGATTTTGGACCCAAATCCAAAGCAAAAGGTAGTAAGCAGGTTAGAAACAAGGCTTACGAGCCCCCCCCCCACCCCCCACCTCCCGACTGCTTCAGCAGCCTGTTAGATTTGTGAGGTACTGGATTTACAGCATCCACAATTTAATTAAAAGAAAACAGCCGCTTGGACTTTGTTAGGATACAATGCTATGGGAATAGTTGCTTAGCAAGCAGTCTTACACAAATTGCTTTATGCTCGGGTCACCAGGCACTCACTGAGGTCTTGGCAAGACCTCTACTGCAGAATGACGGTTTGCTGATCCCCCCCCCAACCCCCAACTACCATCAACTCTGCTCATCTAGCTCAGTCATTGTCATTCCAATGCACATGAAGACCATTAATGATTTCCATTTCCCAAGGGTTTTAGTGCCCAGAACCAGCTTAACACGTTAAAAAGGAAAGAGAATGTTTATTATTAAAGCAAGTCTGAAGAATCAAACAGCTAAAAATGATCTCCGGTGACCTGAGGTATAGGCAAAGGTGGTGTCAAGCAACCATTGGCGCACTAAGCTGGCTGTAGTAAGAGGGGGTCCATATAATTTCAGGGTTAGTAATAATTAGTCTCTGTGACCCCCGACAGGACAAGGTACAGGCAAAAGACAACAACAAAGGCTGAAATCTTTGGAAAGGCACGGATCCGGCGAGAGGAAAGTGGCAAAAATATTACAATACATCATCAGGCATCAACAGAGGCACCTGGTAATAATTCAGAGAAACCCACCAACAACCCAGAAGACATACAGTCAGATCTAAGGAAAGAGTCCCAGGATCACCAGCCAAGGGTACGAGGAACATCTACAGACCTAGAGCTATTAAAATCCCAGTGTTCCCAGTGTTC
>JAODKM010000032.1:20625290-20645273 GCA_026780845.1 Petrocephalus sullivani
CTGCCCGAGCTTTTGTCTCGGATTTTCGAGAGATGGGAGCGCGCATGTCGTCACTTCCGGCCTCGAGACTCGGAATCCGGCTCGGATTCCGACCTCCCGAGGATAATGGGACGCACGAAGAGACCATGTCAAAGTTCTGGGCGTCCTTTGACAGGCAGGCGTGTAGCCCATGCTCTGCAGCCACCACTACTTAGCCCACCCATCCAAAATCTGAGGTTAGATATTTCACACTGACAAATGGGGAAAACTGATGAAGGCCTCTCCCTTGCTCTCTCCTTTTGATTTTTTTTCACTCAATTTATAAGCTCTACTCAAAGTAATAAGTAGATTGCAGGCTTCATCAAAATCACCAAATGAATTCAAATTTCAGATAAAATGTGAAAAAGTATGGCAGTAGCTAACGGAACTCTCGCGGCAGCTGCACAAGCCGTGCAGATAGCAAGCGACTTTTCAACACTGTGGCGAATACTGTAGACGAAGAGAGGAACAGGCTGATCCCCAAACGCATGGAGATGCTCATATTCATATATGAAATCTTGCTGTCGATGCATAACATGTAAATGTTGAGGAATGCTTTACATATTAGCTAGCTATATAGCTTGTCTTTGTTGGCATTTCACATTGTTAGGTTTGTAGGAAGCCTATATTTAGAAAGGCCCTGTAATTTGTTCGTCTATTTGAAGTTTTGTTTTGCCGTTCGTTTTGAAACATACAGTAGCGCGTAATGTTCAGCACATTCAACTTTGAGTCCATACAGTATGAAGGCATGTGAAATATGTTTCCGTCCAAATTAATAAACACTTCTCAATTTATAATGCTTCCTAATATTTGTCTAGTGTAGTTAACAGTTACTTTTATTGCTATACATAAAAACAAGGCATCCCTAGTAGGAGCCAATACCTTTTGTTTTATGCAAACTGCATAAAACCCATCCATCCATTCATCCATCCATCAGTCCATCCATCAGTCCATCCATCTTCTCGAAATGCTTGTCCCATTCAGGGTCGCAGTGGGTGCGAGGCGTGGAACAACAGAGGACGGAGCATCAGCGCACTGCATAAAACCTTGCTCATATTCTTGCTCAAGTTTCGTAATTATGTTAACAAGGGGGAGTTTGTACAAGACGTATTTCTCTGTGTATCCGAGCCAAGGCGTCTGGCAGCGCGAGGCGCCAATCACCACAAGCAGCTAGTCTTGGAATCGAGGCACAACAGATGAGGCAGCTCAACCCGCACTCCATTCCTGGCTGGTGGGAACAGTGTCCCCCACAGCACTGCAGTGCACGGACACTTCTTCAGGAGTTCTTCAATCCCCGCCCCCCCCATCTGGCCCAGAGATGGGGATTGTTCCCAATGGCCAAGCCGGCCTACAGAGCTCAGCTCACACGGTGAGATTTCAAGAGATTTCAGCAGACTGCATTCTGCTATAAACACGACAGAGGGGAGACCATCCATCTTTCACTTAGAGCAATTTCAGCAGCTAATTACAGAGGCTTCTGTCAAAGGCTTGACGACAGCTACACCATGACATCTACGCCTCTTTTTTTTTTTTTTAAAGTCAATATTGTTATGGAAGCATGCATTGGGCATTCCGACGGGAAATGGCTCTCCATGGTTACCCGGCGCGCTCCGTGCCACGGCGGAGACCTGCTGGCAGTGCCCACTCCACTCTCCAGCATCGCCCACCCCGCCTGATCATTTCCCCGGCGCAGTTTGTCTAGTTAATCTCGCGTGCGAGTAATTAAACACTCCGCAGCACCTGGAATGCCAGTTCCTGCGGAGCGTGTTTGCCGCCCCCTAGAGGCTGATGCTACGTCACTCCACCGCATTCCCGCAGAGCCGGCTAATCACGTGTATCGCAGTCTCCAAAGGGAGTTAGCGCTACACCTTCAAAAATGTCATCGAATAACTCCTAGACTTGGATAATAAATCATGTACCTGGTATGTCACTAGTAACATCAACAACAGCCGTAGTGGACGAGAGGTGAAGACCGTTTTACCCCCTATTGCTACACAATTAACATGCAAAGCCATGCAAGCCGAATGCAGCATGCGGCTAGCTCCTCCAAGAATGCTGTGTGATGGTGTCCGGCCTCTCGCACATTTCAGCTCCCTGGAGTCCATCTCACCCAGGCCCAGTTATTACAAAGCGTCTCTCGCCTCTTATCCATTTATTTCAGAAGCTGGTGCCAGAGAGTCAATTAACGGCAAAGGCAGCGGAATTTACTTTAGCAGGACGTCCGTGGACTCGGTTAAAACTCAACGGCGCATAATTAATCCCCATTGGGCTTGATGACATGCGAATGACAGGCCTTTTAGTGAACACAGCAGGAAAAAGCCTTCATGCCTTTACCCTAATACTTTGTGTAGATGTCCTACCCCTTATAATTTGTGTACATATCCTAACCCTAACCGAAATGCTTTTGATAAGAATAAAGTTGCACTAAAATTTCCCAAGTAACTACATTACCATGCTGTTTAGGTCATCCACCATACACAGTGCCACTCTCCAAAATAAATATTCGCTGAAAATAAAATCCTCCTTCTGTAACTTAATGAGTTTTAAAACCCAAAAGCATAAGTCAGTGTAACGCACCAGAATACAAAATTTAGCAAAATGTTACCTATAATGTCACATTAACACAAATTCAACATAGCTTCTGTTTTCACATTTAAATGCAAAATGATTCGACATTTGTCTATAGTACAATAACAAAAATGTATATAAGAAAACTTGCTTTTCTTATTAAAGCATTAATAAAATATAACTTAATGTGTGCACAGCAGGATGTCTGCAAGTATTTACACCCTGGCGCAGAGACATTCTGAGATTTACACCAACGACGATGGCATCAGTGATTCATAGGCGTCTTTCGATGTATATTAACAAGGTGTTTTAACAAGCACTGAGGTTCAGTTGCAGGAAGTAGTGATGGCTGTTATTTACGCCTCAGAAATAACTGGTCCACGCAACACCCAACAGCCATCGACTTTCTGAAGCGCTGACCTCCGTCTTCTAGCGGATTCATTTCTTGGGGAGTATAAACTCTGATGGCAACAGAGAAGATATTCTCAATGACACCCTGGAGAACAGCGAGACAGGCTACCCGTATGGTGCATGACCTGCCTTTAGTCATAAATTTTGCTTTCAACACTCTTGTGAGTCTTTCCAAAAGCCACGGTGATATTCGATGGCGCAAGCTGACAGTACAAACATGCTGGATCAGGCTAGTGCACCACTGAGCACTGGATTTAGCTCAAACTCTCCACACTTGGCTGTTGGGTATTGATGAAGAGCCAGCGACAACGAGCTGGGCACGGGCTCCTCAGGAACTCCTACCACAGAAGGGATGCCCATAGGAGGGAGAGGACATCCTCGAAAAACACACTGTCAGCCACCCCGGGACCTGTCACCTTCCTGCCAGCAGCTGTGTGATGTACCGCTGCTTTAAATCACCTTACCGCCGATATGAAAAGCAGCGGTAGGTGAGTGGTGAGAGAGAAACGCTAAATCTCGCCGTAAGCGAGGGCCGAGCGGCACCAGGCTGCTGCTGGAGTCACATTTATTTAAAGAGCACTCAGGCCCCGGGGATTCGCTGACCCAAACCCAATTTTGCCTCAAGGCATAAGGTGGTTTTGGTTATATTGATTTATTCTGACACGTGTGTAGAGTCGGGAGCAGTCACACCAGATCATACCCCCCCCCACCCCGACCCGCCCGCCCGTAATAACTGCTGAAGGTTCTGATATTCGAGGGGCTTGAGCGATCTGCCTCCTTCTGGAGGACAAGCAGGGTGCTGGGGGCTACAGGGAGATTAGGATCTGAACATCTCCCCTCCCAGTGGCCCTGTCTATCACATGACAGATTGCAGAATAATCACTCCCACCTTTCGCTAGCGTCGTCTTCGCCGCAGCCCACACACAGATCTCCAGTCTCTTCCTTAAGCATGCCGACGTACAGACTCCCGATTCTGGAATTAATCCAAGCCAATCCGAACGCCTTACATGGAGACCCCCTACCAGCAACGCCCACAAAGAAGGTGAGGCCATCGCAAGGGACAGAGCATGGTCAACAGAAAGGGAGCAGAGTGTGACAGGCCGCACCTCACCCCCCCCCCGGGTGAACCCTTAGGGGATAATCAGGCAGCACAGGAGACAGCCTAACATGCAAGTCCAAGAGCTCATTTGCTCGGGGGGGAGGTAATTGGTGCCCACAGCTGTGATCTGCAGGTTATCTCTCGGCACCACCTTTCTAACCCCCCCCACCCCCCCTGTTTGCAGTTCTTCATTAGAGACAAGAGCCTGAAATCGTCCCTCTCGCACTGAATCCTGATGGTCCCCAGATTCTCTTAGTCAGTCCATTAATTCCATGTTATGGCACTCCTCCACGTGCTCCTCGTCCTCCGGCGACGCCAGTCGATTCCCGCCGCAGCACAGTCCGGTCTTACAAGGAAAACAACCGGCCTAAGCCAGCCGAATGCTGCCAGTTCTGCCATGCTTTGATCCAGTGCCTGATGTTTCGCAGTCTCAGGCACCGATATCAAGGTGCGGATGGAGAACTCCACTGTCGCCATCTGGCTAAAGCCCTCATTTGTTCAGCCAGTGAACTTGGACACTGGATTCTGCCATCCCAACACCACCCGGGACTTCCCAAAGCCCACATCATATGCTTCTGTTACGGAGACGTAGCCATGACTCCCATCGTGCACCTGGCCAAAACCAAGGAAACTGTAATCGTACAGCTAATGTATCCTCGGGCCCTTGAAAAACGCAAACTCTTCGATCCTCCCAGGTCTCCCATGAAATACAGTGTAGTTACCAATGTCTGATTAACTCTCTGCTGAATTCAGCACATCTGTGACTTTTTGTATCAGCCGGCAAAGAACTGAAGATGAAATATTAATCCTTTTTAAAATTAAGCCTGACAGCCGAAAACAATTGTGAACCAGGGACCTTTCATTTTTTTGCTAGTAATACGATAGGAGATTTCTTAGGGGTTAATATTACCGTAGCAATTTTAAGCATTGAACTGGCTTTATTAAATCGACTGGTAATCAACCCAGTTACACATGCCCTTTACCGGCTCCCCTGGGCTACATCACCAGGACGGATATGAAGCATCTGTGGCACCAGAGGAGATTTGAACAGAAGAAGAAAATTCTATGGCCTCTTCTGGGCACAATGGCTTCCCCACTCAGCCTCCACTCCATGTGTCCCTGCTCAGCCTCCGCGACCACCATACCTCTGATGCATAAGTCCCCACTCAGCCTCTGTGACTGCAGTGCCTTTGTCGTGCGTGTCCCACTCAGCCTCCGCAACTGCAGTGCCTTTGTCGCGTGTGTCCCACTCAGCCTCCGCTACCGAGGTGCCTCTGTCGCGTGTGTCCCCGCTCAGCCTCTGCTACCGCAGTGCCTCTATCGCGTGTCTCCGCTCAGCCTCTGCTACCGCGGCGCCTCTGTCGCATGTCCCCGCTCAGCCTCTGCTACCGCAGTGCCTTTGTCGCGTGTATCCCCGCTCAGCCACTGCTACCATGGTGCCCCTGTCGTGCGTGTCCCCGCTCAGCTTCCACTACCGCGGTGCCCCAGTCGCGCGTGTCCCCGCTCAGCCTCTACTACTGTGGTGCCTCTGCCCTGCATGTCCCCGTTCAGCCTCCACTACCGCGGTGCCTCTGTCATGCATGTCCCGGCTCAGTCTCTGCTACCATGGTGCCTCTATCGTGTGTGTCCCTGCTCAGCCTCTGCTACTGTGGTGCCTCTGTCGCGCGTGTCCCCGCTCAGCCTCTGCTACCGCGGTGCCCCTTTCGTGTGTGTCCCCGCTCAGCCTCTGCTACCGCGGTGCCCCTGTCGCGCATGTCCCCACTCAGCCTCCGCTACCGCGGTGCCTCTGTCGCACGTGACCCCACTCAGCCTCCGCTACCGCAGTGCCCCTGTCGCACGTGTCCCCGCTCAGCCTCTGCTACCGTGGTGCATCTGTCTCGCGTATCCCCGCTCAGCCTCTGCTACCGTGGTGCCTCTGTCGCGCGTGGTCCCACTCAGTCTTCGCTGACGCGATGCCCCTGTCGTGCATGTGCCGGCTCAGCCTCCACTACCACGGTGCCTCTGTCGCTATACCGTGGTGCCTCTGTCTTGCGTGTCCCAGCTCAGTCTCTGCTACTGCAGTGCCCCTGTCGCACGTATCCCCGCTCAGCCTCTGCTACCGTGGTGCCTCTGTCGCGCGTGGTCCCACTCAGTCTTCGCTAACGCGGTGCCCCTGTCGTGCATGTGCCGGCTCAGCCTCCACTACCACGGTACCTCTGTCGCTATACCGTGGTGCCTCTGTCTTGCGTGTCCCAGCTCAGTCTCTGCTACTGCAGTGCCCCTGTCGCACGTATCCCCGCTCAGCCTCTGCTACCGTGGTGCCTCTGTCGCGCGTGTCCCCGCTCAGCTTCTGCTACTGCAGTGCCTCTGCTGCGCGTGACCCCGCTCAGCCTCCACTACCGCGGTGCCTCTGTCGCGCGTGACCCCGCTCAGCCTCCGCTCTCTGTCGCGTGTGTCCCAGCTCAGCCTGACTCACCCACCGCTGACGGGACTGAAAAAGCAGTAAGATTGCCTATCTGCAGCACTGCGTGTGGAAATCACAAAGGCCATTGGAAGTGCCTCCTAGTGAGCCTGGGTGGTACTGCAGCAGGACATTTCACTGCCACAGCTAACACTCCCTCCTAAAGACCAGGCTTAACTGCCTATTTCAGCTATTTATACGGACCGGAAAGATCAAATTAGTCAACCTCATTCAGAGGCCGAATGAAGCAGCGGATCCAGCATGCATGCTAAAACCAGTACCGCTCCACCTTCCGTGCGTCGCCCAGAAACAGGGACCCAGCTACCGGCATTAGGTACAGCTAATCCAAGACGGACCCAGAGTGTGACGCTCATGCTGCATCCTGCGCTTTTAAGGGACTCTGGTAATTCAAAACGAACAAAAAAGACAGTAACAAAAGGCATTATTAATGCCTGAAAGCCACGGAAAAGAGGCAGGCCGCTGGGAGGTGTAAAACAACAGCATGGAGGCCCAAAGGCTACAGAAGGCTGCTGCCGAATTCGCTTTTGTGCTGGAAGCCAGAGGGAGTGACAGAGAAAAGGTAGCGGTGACTCTCTGCACGGCAATTACAGAGCGGGATAATACTATACATTAAAATGCAATTCATTACGCTCCCACGGCACCGCCATCAAATGTCAGAAGAATGGCGTGATACTGCTGGGAGCACAAGCGGATGCACGCCGAGCCCACCACCCCCCCCAGCCCTCCCCGGACGGCCCTGGATACAGCTTCCAGCCCCTCGGCTGCAGGAACGGGGATGTTGGGCACAAATTAATTAGCCGGAGCGCTAATGTGGCGTGACTCGCGCTTCTGTCGCGGCTCAGAACGAGTCTCCGCGAACTTCATTCCGCGCGGCCCGCCGAGGGAGCGGCGGCCGAGTCTCCCCGCACCCACGCACATTTACCCGAACGCCGCGGCAGGCAACACAATTACAGCAGGCCTGCCAGCTATCCAAAAATACACAGGCATAACGAAACCACGCAGTGTAACATCCGCCCTCGAGTCGGCGCGGTGTCTGCAACCTCGCGACGAGCGCCCAGTACTGGGACCGGATGTCGCTCCTCCCCAACGTGGGGGGTTAATCGGAGTGCTCACACGTGGCTTTTATTTTAGGCACAAAAAACACCGTAATGAGCTAGATGGCGCAGCACCCCTATCAGCTTTCATGCCATCCGCACGTTCAAGCGCCTTCCCCATTAGAACGGCTCCACAACAAACATATCTAGCTTTTATATTTCCGCTTTACCATCAAGCTTCAGTTCCTTTTTCGCCTGCTTGGGGGCTCCCTCATGCTAGCTAACTCCATGGTGTGCCTTCAGAAGCCACATGCCATGTCTCGCTAACAGAGCTATGCTATGAGCTAACATCGGGGGAGCGGCTAGCGGGACGTGTCCCTTTTACTGCCCGTTTGCTCCCCTCTTTTCATCTTGGCAGAACCAGCGGCTACAGTGAAATTCACGTATAGGGGCTCTTTTCCGCATGCCATAACATAAACGTCACATTTTGATTTACAGCGGTATCGGGCGCCTCATGAATAAGTATAGCGTCCTTCATACTGCCTCATCCCGAGAAATCTATCGTCACGCTAAAGACCTAAGAGTTAATTTCCTAAGATTTATGGAGGAGACAGGCCCGCCGCACAAGGCGATTAATGCAGAGCATGTCGGCTTATAACTCCCACGCCGCACCTGAGCCTGGTCCACACGCCTGTTCTTCTAGGGCACACGTTCTGGCAAACTCAACAGCGGCGTGTCTCACAGAGACACGAAAGTTCAGTCCAATGAGTGGGCTTCACCCCGGGGCGTTTGGGTGCTGGGCGATGGCGTTGACGGAGAGCCGCTCTGTGGTGTGTTGTCGCTGTCGACATGGTCAAGAACCTGCCGTTGTGCCTGAGCGTGATTGTTGTGGGGGGGCAAGCTACGTTATGCAAACACGATTCATCGACTCCTCAGTCAACAGCCAAAACTGAAGCAGTAGAGTCATTTATTTTTTTCTGAAAATATGACATTTAACCGCAGCTAGAAAGGGAGTCAATATTATTCACAGCCGTGGGCAGTAGCGCAAAAATGCAGAGGAACCCCAATCGGCTTCATATTTAACTTCTGCATAACTAGGCCCAAGCCACAGGAAGGTCACTACATCTGCTTGTCCTCAGGCCCCATCTTCATTCATGGCCAAGTTGTCACTATAGCTACATGATCTTGATAATATAACAATTTACAAAGACATTGTAACACTTTTGCTGGAGTAGAAACTCCATGGTCTTCATGATGTGGCTTTAATGTCATAAAGGAATTCAACACTTACACAAAATACTAAGCATTAAATATATAAATATGTGGTTCTTTTAATCAGTGAGGTGCACATTTCTTCGACCAGAAAAAAACACTGGTTTTCAGCAATAAAATCATGGGCACAGGTTTTATTAAAATTTACCTGAAGGCGTATTCTGTCTAGCACCTGACACTTTCATCTAACACAGGATATTTGAAGATATTTTATCTATGGAATAATGTCACTACAAAATAATATTAGGAATATATTATCCAGTAGGGGGCAGCACTGTAATCCCACACCTGCAGGTGGAGGGTTTGAACCCTGCTCTGCATTCCTCTGGGCACTCTGATATGTATGCAGTGATATATTATTTTACATAACACTGTGTATCCTGTCCAAGGCGTACCCCAGCCTTATGCCCTGTGCTACAGTAGGCTCCAGACCCACTATGACTCAAACCAGAATATGTGGGTAGAATATTAGACTATATTTTATATAATAACCAACCCGATTCATTTGGCTCCAAAGGTATGAACAGGAATAATGCCAATGTGGGGGAATAACCCATTTTAACTATTCTACAAGTTCAGCAATAAAGAAATATTTAAACTGCTACTCTTATGTGCGAGACGAACAGGAGAACAGACCATGTGACTACAGACATTATCACTGCAGTTTAACAACAGGGTACTGTACAGCCTGGGATGGAAGGGAGCGAGAAATACTCACTTACGAGCCGCCAAAGGTTAATACAAAAAGGACAGCTTCAAAGGAAGCCTGTTACTGCGCCAGACACAAATTACAGCTGATGCAATATTACTGTAGTCACATTGTAATAAGAATTACCCCATGAGTCAGATGCGAGCATTTATTAAAAGGACGATAAAGATGACAAGTAATGCAAATGACAGAATGTTAGCGAGCGTGTGCCTCAGTAACGATGACAGACTATACTCACAGGGGAGTAACTCGTAACCTGAACGCAGCTCTCTGAGCAGTACGGTTTACCCCACACCCCCCCTCACCACACACCCTCTGCCATAAACGCAAACCGGCAGTCCTCTGCAGCGCTTAACCGGCTCTGACACCCAGAGCTGCTCCAGTTCAGACATTTAAACAATACAAAGTGTAAATATCACGCTACAACCTTTGGTGCACCTGATTTTGACAGCTGTACTCCTTAAGAGCGGTGCTCACCCTTGACGCCAGGATGCCTTTGCAGCACCTTTATAATATAATACTACCTCGTTACGAATTCAGCACGCGCTCTTTAATGGGAAGCTATCTGAGCGCACATCGCTTTGGAAATTGAGATGAACACGGAAGAAGGCGCTTAGAGGTGAAGTGGTGGGGTCGCCCGGAGCGGCCATGCATCATTCGCAGAGCCGCCTCCTCCAGCACCCCCCAGAAACTCCCCAGCAACGTTCTGAATTCTCTGATAAACTGATCAGGACTGCCCTCACCTCCCTGTCGGGATGTCCACCATTTCCTACCCACAATGCACCTGTCACACTTTGGCTGGCCGGCAGACCCAGGAGCAAGAACCCCAAAATGCTGTTGCGGGAGAGCCAGAGTCAAAAATGAATGCCTCTCCCCCAAAGAGGAGACGTGTTCCCCCTGCAGGAGTCTGTCTGATCGTAATCATTCACCGGTACAAACATCTCTGACCAGATCACAGCACAACATTTATATATTCAAATATGAGACTTTCCAAACCTAAGCTCTTGGCACCATCCCCCACCAGCTGAGCAGGATTAGCAGTTAAAAGATGGATGGACGGACAAATGGACAGGCAGATGGATTGACACATGGATGGAGCAACATACCAAGCAAAGCGTAAAAAACAACTCTGCCCACAGCCTCTAAGTGAAGGACTTCCTGTCTAAAAACCCCAGTTCCTGATATCATCATCCGAAGCAGGGAATCAATGAGGCGGCCAATTAGCAGCGCTCGATGTTTCCTTTCCCGATGAAACACAGTTCTTCACTGACACGCTGTACCCAGACAATGCGGCCCTTCAGACCAGCGGACCTTCCACGAGAAGGAGACACATAAGCAAAAACGACCACCATGTATAAACTGATAAACTGACCTTACATCACAATACCAAAAGATTTAATAACATACAGTACTGCAGTACTGCAATAATCATATAACTACTTTAAAGCACGTTAGCGAAACAACACTAACCACCAAGACGCTGCTCCTAAAGCAGAAGAGCGGCTCTAAGAGTCCCACCAGCCACATTAGCACGTTAATCAATAGCCAAGTGGAGATTTCAAATGATTAAATTATTAAGTGTGGCAGATTCAGTCGAATAATGTAGCAAAACACAAATAAAGAGTTACCGACAGCTCCTAACTGCTCTCTCTGTCTGTCTGTCTCTCTCTCTCACACACACACACATACACATTTGTACTTATCTTTGTGGGGACTCTCCATTCATTTCAACAGGGAGAACTCTAATCTCAGCATGACAACCTTAACCCCTACCCAGCCCTAACGTTAACCATAAATAACCAAACAAAATACTAGACTTTTTGCATTTTAAATTTTTTCTCCCACAATATCAAAATAACAGGTTTTTATCATATTATGGGGGACATTTAGCCCCCCCACAATGTAATATAAACGTAATCCACACATTCACACCGATGATTTTTTCAACATTACATTACACTGAACTTGGTCAAGAGCATTAACAGTGGTAAAAATCACATTTTACAAGTAGGGCCGCACACTGTGAGTTATTAATATGGACATCGTATGCTATGCACATGCGATTGTCACATTACAAGGGCAACGAGAGTCAGCTGGGCTAAGATTAGGCCTGGGCAGTGCACTAAATTATCATACAGTCATACCATGCAGAGCACACCACATTTAAATGTGACACTATTGCGGTACTTTCAAAGCTTGAAAATTTGCTGGGGTGGCCCTAAACCACTACAGTTCACTAAGAAGCATGTTTCATCATGCTCCCTCCCCAAAATACTACAGTATACCACACTACACATTCAAATCTGTCATAAAAAACCAAACTTAGCAAGCTTGGCAATTTTAATGATTGTTCCTTTTCAAAATTATCTAATTATGTTACCTATCACTGTAATGCATAGTGCCGCTGCTTTTGCATCAGCTCTGCATCCAATTAATCAAACCATCCTTGCTGTCGGATTCACTTAGAGACAGATTGGCGCATTTGGGAGAAATGTAACGAAAATGAGTGAAGAGGAAAAAAGCAAACTGAAACCGGGAGCCAAAAGACATTCACTTTCCACTGCATGGAAGTATTTTAGGTTCCATGGATACTGCCTGATTTGTCGACGAGTATTTCATGAGTATTTGTCGGCAATCGTCCTGTACAATGCCACCAACTTCACTGACACTCTATTGATAGACATCAAGTTCTATTCGGCTGATTGATTTTGGGAAAATTTTCAACTCCTATTTTGCTTTATGATCATCGCAATATTTACTGCAAAAAGAAATCTCATCATGATATTCCGCTACTAGCCTGATGCCCCTTCACATTCCCTGAATGCTGTTATATTGCACTTCTAGCTTTGAATGATCTTATTAGCATCTTGCTTTATTAGAAGTTGTTGTGTAGCTCCTCTTTCAATGTTGGTTACACGTGTAGCTGAGAATTCATTGGAAGTTCTGCCCAGCTGCACTTCATGCTTAGCCAATCGCATGACAGCATGCATGTTTGCGACGTGCTATTTCCCTCACTTGTAAGTCGCTAAATGTAGAACATGGAAATGTAAATGATATCTGAAACTATTCCAATGTCGGGGAAGCTCTACCTCAGCATAAAATAACAGACTAAAAGCCTAGGGGCGTCTAATACAATGACTTGTAAATAAACATTTCTAAATCTTTCCAAGTCAGCAAGAATTTTTATGAATTCACTGAAGGAACCAAAATGAATGACGTTACCAATTATTTATTACTATAACAAGTTTAATACTGTTCTTAAATTATTATTCAGAAGCTATATTACCCAGAGAGTGCTTCTGTGTTTTATGCCATTTACAAATTCACAGATAGTACTTTAACTATGTTTAATTACCATTGGCAAAAAATCACATAATTCCATCCATTTTCTGAAGCCACTTGTCCTATTCAGGGTTGCAGGAGGTCTGGAGTCTATCCTAGAGACTATGGGTGCAAGGCAAGGAACAACCCAGGGGACACTTGAAATTAATGACATGGGGAGAACATGCAAACTCCACACATGGAACCCAGATGGAGGCCTGAAACCAGGTCCCAGAGGTGCAAGGCAAGAGTGCCAACCACTGCACCACAGTGCCGCAGCCCTCAGTTCTAGAAGTTAATATAACCCATTACAGTTGTATATACTATAAATATTTGCTTTAATAAGAGCATTTTAGTTGACATTACAAAGGATTTACAGGAAACTTTCACTGGTGCTTTACGCATTCCAGAAGACGGGAATGACCATGCATACAAATGAGAAAGTACATCATGCACAGATAGGTGGCTCAGCTCCGTGTTTAGTTGCACAGTCGGTGACGCCCTAAGTGAGCCTGTCCGGGGGTACTGGAGATCAGGACGGAGTTTAACCAGGAGGCAGAGGAGCCCGCCTTCACCTGACAGGAGTACGTCGGCCACAGGCAGTAATTAAGAAACATCCACGGGAAGTCTGCTGCCTGTCCCCAGCGTCCCTGGAGGTGACAGCTTTACGAGGCCGGTGGTTGAGAGAGAGCTATCCTGTGTGTCTGAAGCACTCAGCCACAAGGTGAGAGAGAGGATGAAGCACAGACACAGGGTTGCTGTAAGATCTCAGTAGGGGCCCCCAGAACCCACCCCCCAGCCTGCAGCACTGCGTGATAAAGTGAGGAGAGGGGAAGGAAGGCACCTAGGACACACACCAAACAACCAAGCGGGTCAATACTGTACTGGAGGCAGCTTTCAAGGGGACATGCCTGGAGCCTAGACCACCTTCTTCCTTGGGACAGCAGGGCCTCACAGGGACACTAACCAAATCTCCTGATCCACCAGCAGGGCGGCGGCAGTGAACAACTGTGCCCAGCAGGCCACCAGGAAGTTTACCCCACCGGGCTCGCCCAGAGAAGACAGAAAAGGAGCGCCAAACTAAATATTCACAGCGTCCCTGACACTTTCTGCACGGCACAGAAGGCTGGATGGCATCATGAGGGTGCGAGAATCACTCCCCGCATCGCCGGAGCTTGACTTCTATAAAGTGTGGCAGCAAACTCCAGGAGTCTAAGCAGCTGCATCGTTTATTTAGAGACAATCACAAAAAAAAACTGAAATTAAAAAAAAGGACCTTGAAACAGGGAAGTTCTTTTCTGAAGTCCATAGGATGCCCCAGTAGACTGAGTGTCCCCTGATTTATGGTCTATGCGGCCAGGGACAGACTGCACTCCCCCAAATCACTGTACTGCATATATAGCTGGATGGATGGCAAGACCACTTTAATCCACAGGCTTCCACAGGCTGGGCCCCGGAGGCCCCCACTAATAAGGGCCCCCAACTGATCTTGTTTATAAAGAATTTAACCCCAAGCTGTTATAAGTAGGCTGGTCATGTACCTCCTCTGCAAATGGCTGGGAAAAAAATAGTTTTCGAGGGTTTATTCGCAATGGACACAGTTTCCAAGGAGACCGTTTTGTCTGGTAGGATGTTACAAGCCGTGGTCAAAAACATCCCTGGGTGGAAATGAAACGAGGGTAACTGTACGTGTGCATCACGTGGAAGGGGCAGAGGCCCTGGCCGACTGCACACTGGGAATACTGTGTTCCAGGTCAGCATCCCATCCGCAGAAACGTCACCACCGCGGTAGCTCCCGGACATCGACTCATATTTAAAACTACTAGCGTGACTCGCCTAGAGAGGCGTGAACCCGTGGGTTCAGGGTTCAGCCGGTCAACTCAAGGCTCTCCTCACCTTAAGAGCCATCAAGAGACTGGGAGCAGCCATCACACACACACACCACGAAGGTGGATGGGCCAGGATATTTCTCCCGACAGAATTCCCGGAAAATGAACGGCGACCTACAGCCCCTTCAGATGGGTTTATGGTGGGAAACGCCATTTCAGTCGCCCGTATCTCTCTAGATGCAAAAGAGTCCTGCATTTCCTGCAGCGGGTGGGGAAAGCAGCCTGACATGCGTTGTCCAGCAGAGAAACACAGGAGGACACAGTGAGCCTAAGGAGATGAGGCGGGGGGCGCCGCCGCATACAGATTAGCTGCTTTATTCAGCAGCTGGGATCTCGGCCATCGGCCGCAGTTGCTCGCGTTTAGCCCGCGATCGGAACTTCGGAGCCTCCGCCTCACTTCGCTTCCCGAAGCTTCTGCAGATCGAGGCCACTGGAGCATCGGGGGTTTTTATTTTCTGTGTCCTTCATACTTTTTCGAAGGAATAAAGAGAAACTTGATGTGACCATTGTCGAGTCCCCCCTCAGCGCAGAAACTGCGGCTAATCCGGGCAGCCCTAACACTGCAGCCTGCCTTTCATCAGAGCCCCCCATTCAGCGGACATGGGAGATTCCCACGAAGCTGTAACCCCCCCTCCCCCATTCCCCTCCCACCACACACACACACACACACACACACACACACACAGATCCACCTCCGCTCCCAGTACTTCAACACAATGAGCGCCCCGCAGATCAGAGCCGCAGGACCCGCCGGACGCACGCCCGCTCCCGCTATAAGCCGGGCTGCCGGGCGCCCCGATGCAGCTGCCCGCAAGCCCCCCCGAAGCAGGCAGCCCCGGACGCCGCCATCCGCCACCAGATAAGCCGTCCTGCGCAAAGCTCGCTCCCATTCCCCGAATCGGCATCGCCCGCAAACCCCCGCTGTCGCCGCCGAGCCCCGGACACGTCGTATCAATCCCCGGCTATATTGTATCAACCCCCGGCTGCATTGCATTAATCCCCGGCTATATTGTATCAATCCCCGGCTATAAATTGTGTCGAGTCCCGGCCGCATTGCATCAATCCTCGTCCACATTGTATCAATCCCCGGATACATTGTATCAACCCCCGGTTATAAATTGTATCGAGTCCCGGCTGCATTGTATCAATCCTAGTCCACATTGTATCAATCCCCGGCTACATTGTACCAATCCCCACGCTGACAGCGGACACAGAGCGCCAGCACGCGCTCCCTATACAAACACCCAATAAACTTGGCATACTTTCTCCGTCCCCCCCCCTCCCCGGTTTTGCCAGGGGGCAAACGCGGATTGCCGCCCGCGCATCACTTTGGAGAATGTGCGCAAACCCGGAGCGCGGAGCCCGATATACCGATAACCGGGGCTGGAAACTAAACTAAACGCAAAGCGGGGAGAGACGTGCCGAATGTCACCTGTTTGCCGCTTGGAGCGGAGCTACCCGTGCATGCAAGATGTCGCCGGGGTCGCCTGCAACGCGCACCGCCTTCCCATGCCCGCGAAATGCACGGGGGCATTGCTAAAACCTGCTGGTTTATCTGGTTTAAGGTTAACTAGTTAGTATCAAGCTGGATCCGATGCTCCCTCCATAACTGCAGCTCCCGCGGTTGCAATCCGGGGGTAAGAACTACACATCGGGGGGGGGGGGATGGGGGTCTCAACTTGTTCGCCACGGAAAGTGTGGAAAAAGGTCTTAAATGCATCTTAGATCGAATGGCACTGGCGGGGAGCGGACGGCGGATGCGGCTTCGGGGAGCGGTGCGTGCGATCGGCGCGGCGCGGACCAGTGCCTGCCTGCGGAGCGAAGCCCGCGATCCCGTGCCCGCGATCCGGAGCCCGCGATCCGCACGGCGCTTCCCGGCGCACTTGCTGCTTACCTCCCCGCGGATGTGAGAAAGCGAAGCTCCGGCACATGTCATAGCGGGAACCCAATTAACCCCCGATGGCGATGGCTGCACAGGTCCATGACTGCTCTCGAAGCACAGGTACCATCCCAGAAGTAAGTGAGGAGAGCCCGCACTACATCCTTCCCCGGCGCCAGCCTTTCTGAGACTCCCGGCCGGCTGCCCCTCTCTCCAGGCTGGCCGACACCTCCGCCCAGGCAACCAATACCGCGCCAGCCAGCGGTTAACTCTTCCCTGGTCTCGCTGACCTGGTTTATAAATACGGGAGCGGGAGGGTGAACGGGTTGGGGGGGGGGGTCCTGAAAATACAAATGGGAACGTTAAGGTGAAGAAGAACTTAGGATACACACTGCTTGTCATTTACATAAGGTAAATGTGTGGTATACAGAGGCTCCTATGAGCACTGCACTCTATAATGCGTTACCAATGGACGCATATATCCAAAGGAAAAATAATACATTGTGAGTGTGTGTGTACCTGTCTATATATATATATATATATATATATATATGGTTATATTGAAGAACAAAGCATATTCAAAATTTACAACTGACTATTTTTAACCCTATGATCTACAGCATATTAATTTAAATTACATTAATAACGCTGACAAAGCCCAATAATGCCTGTGGGAACATCTCCTCACTCTACCTGCTGCTCTGATCTGCAGATGCCATCACAGACCCTGGTATGTGCAGTATGGGGCGGTTGTCCGTTGCAGCATCTTCTGACGAAGTGCAGACTTCGCTAACCACGGGCACCAAAACTATCCCCTCCTGGCCAAAAAATTTGACCACTGCCACCCCCACCAGCACCCCTTGTCAATAAATTTGAACATCGCCACCGTTAGCCCTCCCCTCCCCGGGAGTCATCTGGCGAAGCTTTCCAGGGGCATCACACTGGCTTCAACAGCTACTGTACAGAAGGGATCCACCTCTTCTGACCTGTTGAACCTCCTGTTGTCAGTGGATTCAGTCTTTCACACCCAGCGCCCGGCTTGTTGTACTCTGTAAGGTCAGCTTACTTGTCACTGATCTTAGTCATGGATGACACCATCAAACATAATAATCACACATGACCATATAACAGCACCAGGAGATAAACTCAGCAGATCCACTGCCCCCCAGACTCCGTCTCTGCCCAGATCTCTGTGCTTGGCTAACTGATAAGGTGGAGAGACATCAGTGGCTAGGGGACCCTGTCTTGCACTTGAATGACCCTGATGTCTCCACTGAAAAACATGCTTTCCCGTGGTCCCTCCGTACTGCCAGAAACGTCATGTCTGGCTGGCACACTTAGTTCACGCAGGACCGTATCTTCTGCTTTAGACCCCCCCCCCCCCCCTTCTCCGCAACCTGCTCAAGAACGAATAAAGGAGACACAAAACATGGCCTGTCAGAGGGATGCAGATGCCCCGATCTCCTGTAAAGCTACCTGAAATTCTGCATTATGCAGCTTTGATATGTTTATGCTCCAAATTCCTAGGAGAAGTGTAATAGACTAATGACATGCTCCCGTGCTGACTGTCAGACCTGCCCCTAAGATGATCCTTTTGACTGCTGGTTGTCAATCAATCTCAGGAGAAACTTGTGTAGCAGCTTGTCAAAAAAGAACGCTGTGGATTCAAGACTTCATCTAGCATTGTGTCTATACTCAAGTTTAACTAGCTCAGAAGTCAAGAACAACTATTCTTACTATCTTACAAAATTGTCTACATTTGAGATATACCTATATAAAGCTATATATCAATGTGATGTCCTGGATAATTAAGAATAAGCATGCTTGTTATGTTTTTTAATTGAATTATCCTGTTGTCCTTTGGAACTGTCGCTGCCCTGTAATGAAAAATGCTGTGCAGCTCATTACTTACTATGACCAGCTCATGAGGGAGGAATTATTGCAAGGTCACCAGATGTCAATGAAGTGAAAATGCAGTGTAGTTCTTCGTACAGTGCTTTGCCAGTGCCCTACCCTTTTTAACGACAACACACCCAGTTATGTTGTTACAGCCTGTCAAAGGAACATTACCCTATGGATATTTGTCCATTTTTCACTTTAGATAACATGGTGTCTCAAAATGTGGACCAACAAAGATTTCCGGGGACCAGAGCATTAACCTCACATGGATTTATAGGGCACATTCGTCAGGGCATATATATATATATATATATATATATATATATGACCAAAGTAAAGGTGAATATACCTGGAGGAGTGGGCCATGCGATGAGCGGAGCGGGGCGTAAGCCAGGTGTTGCTTGGACAGAACTAGCCTGGCCTCTCCAGAGTCTGTCCCGGGTTAGAAGAGAAATCGCCAGGGGTTCTTTCTGAGAAAGGACCCCCACAAATCAGGTGGCCTCCTTTGCATTTAGCAGTCAGACCTGGATATGATGTGGATTTTCCTGTTGCCATTTCCGTCTTCCAGTATTTTATTCGGCTATTTCCCAACAGAGTTTTAGACAGGTAGTATTCTTAGCCTGGGTTCTACTGAACCAGTATCGGAAGGTATTCACTAATGGAGACTTCTAAACACTTATGAAAGGGCACCTGCCAAATGCTGTAAATGTAAATATAAAATGTAAATGCACTGAAGTGTATACCGGTTGGGTGACGAGGTTGGAAACCAATACAAACCAAAACCATGACAAAGCACATCCCTGGTGCAAACAATATAGGGCCAAGTTCTGTCACACTGCTGACACTGAGCAACCAAAATAAAAGTTAAATGTTATTTACTTGGAACTTCACATATTCTTTTTAAATTCATTAGTGATTGCTGGTTAAAAAAAGGTGACACTAGACACTAGAAGGAAATACTAATGCATTCTGCAGAAAGGCAGATTTAACGCATCTAATAAACACTTTGGGAGGGTGTAGCCGTCCTCCAATATGGGGCAAAAAGAGTGTAAAAGCAGGGGAATTACTTTAAACTGCGTGTCTGTGTTTCCATTGTTACACTATTCCCCCCTAATTGCATTGTCATCTTACAAATTCGAGAATTTACTGGGTGGATCAATATAGCTTGTTCAGCTATTCTATTGTGTATCCTGTGCAGACATTACCCTCTTTTAGCCGGGGGTTTCACTGGAAGTCTTGTACTCGCCTTCGTATTTATACATTCAACAGAGACATCCCAGCAACAAACATGAAAACTGTATATGATTTTAGTTTGATCCCCTATTATATATATGTTAATGATTACGTACGAGGAAAGGTTAGTTGAGCTAAATCTGTTCAGCCTCAAGCAAAGGAGACTGAGGGGGGACATGATTCAGGTCTA
>JAODKM010000032.1:20663027-20674126 GCA_026780845.1 Petrocephalus sullivani
CCCCCATTACCCCAGCCCCCCCAGGTAGAAATGGGAACCCAAGACACAAGGGAAACCTGTAGAAAACCTGTGGCAAACCTGTGATAAACCTGTAGTAAACTTGCTGCAAACCTGTAGTAAACTTGCAGCAAACCTGTGGTAAACCTGTAGTAACACTGGTGTAAACTTGCAACAAACCTGTGGGAAACCTGTAGTAAACCTGTGGTAAACTTGCAGCAGCCCTGCGGTAAACCCACTGCAAACCTGTAGTAAATGCAGGACCTTTTGAGGGACAGCCAGCAGAGTTGGGCTCAAGTCATGACCGCTTAACTGTCCCTGCTTCGGATCATGGAAAGTTCTGGAGTTACAGGTATCATTTTCCAGGGAGGCGGTGAGCCAGGCAGATTCGCTCCTCATGGTATGGATTTATGGCAGGCGTTTTGTCCTACCTGCCAGAGAAGGCGCCATCCTTTCCTGAAGAGTGCCTCAGACAGAGATCGAGGCCAAACTGCGTCAGCCACACTTGTCATTATTTTACTGCTGATGGTTCCTTATTCCTCAGACTGCTGGGATTGTTTTCTCGCGCTCAGCTATGCATGACTTACTGGTTTATCTCATTCCAAGTGGCTATGGAGTGTTTATATGGGAATATTAATATTCAAATTATAAATGTGCTTCAGCACTCTACAGGAGAATCAAAGGTCATTAATTATGCTAATTATTTAATTACATGGACAATAATTATTTCATAATGTAAAAAGTAATCAGGAAAAGAAGTACATATGTGTGTGCACAGCCAGAAATATAAACAAATAAAATAGTTGACTAAAGGAGCAAGACCCCTGGAGAGTCTTTAAGTGCTGGGATAGATAAAGAAAGCTGTGATCTGTAAGGAAATCGAACCGAAGGCTCCTTCAAACTGGCAACAGGTCGTTGGGCCAGACGCTAACACATCTTAAACCCAGGGGTAGGGAACCTGATCCATGGAGAGCCGGTGTGGGTGCGGGCTTTTGGGGTGACTTTTGAATCAGCCAATAAGACTGGGTCCCCAGGACATCAGCTGACAACCAATGCTTTATTATTGGCTGACTGAGAGGTCATCCCAAAAACCCGCACCGGCTCTCTATGGATCAGGTTCCCTACCCCTGTCTTAAACCCAACACCAGTTTCTACAGCGTTCAGTACAAATCAGAGGCAAAGCCTTGTGTCAGGTGTTAAAGGTTAAAGGTGAGTCTCAAACCTCCCAACTGCGCTGAAGAGAAAGATGCTCGAGCGGAATGACCTTGCTCTTTGTGTTTGAAGGGGGGAGGGTCACCCCGCATGTGAGGGAGGGGGGGGGCAATTCAGCCGAGCGCTGTGAGCACCTTATTCCTACGGACATGCTGGGGACAGGGCAGTGCTCATGTCGGGAGGCGAGAAGAATCCCATGCGAAGTCGACACGGGAGGGCGGCGCAGATACGCGGCATGCCAGGGGTCCCGTGAAGGGCAGGTGCTGCCTGGGCCGGATAACTGGGTCGAGCTAAAGCGCCAGCACCCCACGGGCACGGCTTCCCGCTGGCATGCCGCATTTACCGCGACACCTGTCACGCCATCTCCGAAGCAGCCTGGCGGTGTAGCGGGGCGAGAGCCGGAGCGTGCTCTACATAAATATACGTGTAGTGCCGGGGCGGGAACTGAGCAGAGCCCCTCACGGGTCATTCAAAAACTGCACTCCACCCCCCCCAAGCTCAGCTCAGCATGAACTAAGAGAGCTTAGACTGTACTATACCCCAGCTGCAAAGAGAAACAGAGACACAGGGCTGGGGGAGTTTCTCAGCAGAGGAAGATCACTCTTCCTAAGATGCTGGGTTTTACTGAAAGGGAAATTGTCACAGTGCTCAGTGCTCCGTTTGAACATCCTGAAGAAAAACAGTTCGCACTGAGAGCACCACGGTCCCAAAGAGCGGCAGACTTTTGATGATGAGGATAATTCACCTTATATACTCATCATTAATCATTAGGACCCTGTACAGGAAATCAATCAGAGGCTAGATTCTCAGAAGGATTTGGTAACACTTTCTATGAAACCCATATTTATAAAGCCTAATAACTGTTCTTATAATTCATTGTAACACGTTCATAAAATATTATAGACAGGGCTATTATTATTTGTAAAAATGCATAACGCACTATAGGCATGTTTCTCGTGCATTATGAATGCTCTGTAATGCACTATAGATACGCGTCGTTGAAAGGTTGCCAGTTTGAGTACGGCTGAGGTACCCTGAGCAAGTGGCACTGCTCCCTGGGCGCTCAAGCAGCTGCCTACTACAATGTCACATGAATTATATGTAGAAGTTACATTCTATGGTGTGTCAAGACTCACTCCATGGTCCAACTAATGCTTCAGTCAAAAGTGCTGGCTAATTGCGATGGGCTGCATTTTGGCGCCTTGAGAACACAGCGCCTCACTGTTCATGTTTGCTGACTGATGCGCCCTTTTATTTCCATTTTATTACAAGATCACTGAGAATAATCCCAAATAAGCCTCCATAATACTCCAAAAAATGGCCCCATCAATAGGTTAGGATTAATCCATGCTGTAAGTCTCATGTATACAGTATATAAAACTGACAATAACTTAAAATGAAATGATAATTCCTTGAAAATGCAACTTTTAATCCTCAAAATTGCAAGAGCGCCCCGCCCTGTGACAGGATGGGTGTGCCCCTGCACACCAGTGTAGCCGTCACCAAATATAGGCACCCCCAAATCCAATGTATGTGTCGTGTCCCATTGGTGGACAAATGTCCTGTTTTTTCTGCCTGAAACATATGTCCACGGCTGCAACCAATAGACGCGAGATGCATAATCAACATGCAGCAAGAATGTCATATGACTGCTTTTTAAGCATAGAAATAAAAAAACGATGCAAACAGATGACGGCATGGCACTAGGATGAAGAATCAATGGAGCGTCTAAGGAAATGTTAAAACGATTTTGTCGGGGGGCTGGGGTCAGCTGACTGGCGCTCCCACATTCAAGTCTGGCAGAATAAATCTATGTTTCTCTCTCTCTCTCTCGCCCTTTCTCTCCCTGGCCTGACCCAGGCTCCCATCTGTACTCCTGCCATGAACTTACAAAATATTCTGCCATTTTCAGGATTATTAGAATGCAGGTACATTATTTGAGCAAAACATGTCAATTACTGTAAAGTTCAAACAATCTTTTTGAGTTGATTTAATTACAAAATAACTGGTTGTAACTAACTACTTAGATGACCTGGTAGTTGAGTGAGTTTTCAGTAATTAGTTATTCTATCCTTCCATTGTTGAATTTAATAATTATCATTATCCCGGCTTGAGACAGGCTCAGGTGACCGGTCATGCTCTCATTTAGGCTGTAATTTACTCTGCTTCATAAAGATAATTTAACAATCTGGTAGAGAGTCAATTAAAACCATGTTTGTGTTGCTGAAGTGGCACTTTGACATTTCATACATGTCACTTTAGATTCAGGCACCCGGAGACCGCTTAATCAGCAGGGGGCGTTGTTTTGGTTACGCTGATGAACACGTGTCAGTAAGGCCACATGGCACACAGGTGGCATTGATGGAATTCCATCTGACTTGATACTGAATGGGGGACACCACTGTGATGTCACGCTGACACGCCCCTTCAGAAAGGCCCCAGTGCCTCACCCTTGTCTGCCTAGCCGCGGGTAACAGGAGGCACCATGCTGCTCAGCACTCTCGCTGACTTGTGTTTAGATACAACTGGGGAGGGTGGTGAGGGTGTTCAAAGTATAAGCAGCACTGGGGGCTCTTCTGGGGGGGGGGGGGTGTTTTCTGCTGTTGTGCTCGTCCTCAAAGGCACGTCAGCATGTTTTACAAACATCCATAATATCTGAGTTGCATCTGGACCGTGTCTACACTACGTCTGGACCATGTCTACACTGCATCTGGGCCGTGTCTACACTGCGTCTGGGCCGTGTCTACACTGCGTCTGGGCCGTGTCTACACTGCATCTGGACCATGTCTACACTGCATCTGGACCATGTCTACACTGCTTCTGGGCCGTGTCTACACTGCGTCTGGACCATGTCTACACTGCTTCTGGGCCGTGTCTACACTGCATCTGGACCATGTCTACACTGCATCTGGACCGTGTCTACACTACGTCTGGACCATGTCTACACTGCATCTGGGCCGTGTCTACACTGCATCTGGGCCGTGTCTACACTGCATCTGGGCCGTGTCTACACTGCGTCTGGGCCGTGTCTACACTGCATCTGGACCATGTCTACACTGCATCTGGATCGTGTCTGCACCGCCCTGCCTTGCATTACACTGAGCCTGCACCACATCTACACCGCATCTGCATGTCTCTGTCCTGCATCTGGACAGCGTCTGTACTGCATCTGCACCGTGTCTGCACTGCACATTTGCACTTCTCTGTCCTGATTCTACACTACCACTGTGCTGAGTCTGTACTACATCTGTGCCGCGCCTCTACACTACATCTGCAGCACATCTGCACTGAACCTGCACCACATCTGCACCTCTCTGCCCTGTATCTGTACTACGTCTGCGCTGATTCTGCACTGCCTCTGCTCTGCATCTCTACCGTACATCTGCACTGGGTCTGCAGCACATGTGCCCCGCTCCGCACTGCGTCTGCATCACATACGATCTGCTCTGCTTGCTGGTGTTTCCTCACATTTCACGTTACCCTCACCCGACGCAATGCTTCCGGCCTGAGGATTGAGGATCAGGAGGCGGGGCCAGGGGGCGGGGCCTCATTCACACCCGTGCCTTAGGAAATAGCTCCTCCGCTGCCCCCCCATTTCATTAAGCACAAGTTTGGGAAACACTTAACTTCTGTCACTTGCCATCATGTCACGGCGCTGGCGCTGCGGAGCCGGCCGAGCGGGCTCGCTGATTCGTTCACAGCTCATTGATTTCCTTTGCTGATCCGAGCAGAGGGTGCGTGGGCCGGAGAGGGGGGATGGGAAGGCCGGGAATGGGAAAGCTCATTACCACAGGGGCTGTCCGGCCCTTAGCAGGGGCTGCTTCTGAATAACATACACATACCGTCATTTTCATAAGATAGGAAGCTCTGAGGATGAACAGACAAGGTTACGTGGGGTACTGCTCAGGCCTATGCCCCATATAACTGGGGGGGCTCTCATTCTGTGGGTAATTATCAATCTGCGTGGGGCCCTGGGGAGAGGAGAGATTGATTTGCCTACTGGCAATTTCTTTTGCTTTCACGACGATGCAGATAAAGTGTGCATCTTATTGACAGGACCGTTTGTTAAGGGCACAAATAAATACAAGATACATAAATAGATGTAGGGGAAGGACATCTATCTAGCCGGGAGACAGGCTGGGAGGGCCAGACAGACCATAGGAGGAGGCCGGGAGACAGGCTGGGAGGGCCAGACAGACCATAGGAGGAGGTCGGGAGACAGGCTGGAAGGACCAGACAGACCCAAGGAGGAGGCTGGGAGACAGGCTGGGAGGGCCAGACAGACCATAGGAGGAGGTCAGGGAGACAGCTTGTGGGTGCCCACATCTTTATTAGTCACTGCACAATATCTCTCTGTTAACACATTGCAGGTGCAGAGTGTTAAAGTGTGTATATCTGTTCAGTTTTACATCATTTAAAGAGCTCCTAAGGATGGCAGGCTATGGGAAACACACACACACACACAAACCATGTATTCCTATCTTCATGGGAACACTCCATTCATTCCTATGGGCATAAACCTGATCCCAACTATGACACCCTTATCCCCTACCTAGCCCTAACCTTAACCATAAATAACTAAACAAAATACAAGACTTATTAACTTTTTTGATCGCTTACGTAGCTGGCCCCTGCTGTGTCATGATGTCACATGGGTTAAATGCAGAGGACGCGTTTTGTTGATGCGTGTTGTGGTGCGTCAACAATGACGATTAATCACCTACACCCTACTTGTGAGGTCCTTTGATCCTCACCAGACACACACACCAAAGTCCCAGCCCAGATGTTCCCTGAACCCCTGGCTCAGCTGCAGCCCTGTGGACAGTCTGTCTTGTGGTTTCAGGGGTGAGGCCTCCAGGCTCTGCAAAGGCTGGCAACTGCTAGAACTTGTTTCCAGTTCAGCAAACAGTCTGCCTGCCACTGAGCCTACAGAACACACAACACAGGCACAGTGGGTAGCTGGGGCTGAGGTATGTCTTTACTAGCACTTCTCAGATCAGGAGCTTTCTTTGGTTTACGGAATAAAACATGTATTTTACTTCTTGAAGATGGAAATTCAGGGCATTCTGTTGCACTGGAATAGTGGGGGGGATATCATCTTATAAAAAGAGCAGCTGAAATGATCCCACAAAACCGAGACTGCACAAGAGCCAGCAAACATATTTTATTTCTATATTTGTATTACCTGATGGTAATACTACAGCAGATTCCTGTCCCAGCAACCCCCCCCCCAGTTCACAAAGCACGACTCCTGAGGTTTTTTTTTTGTTGTTTTACATCCTCAGAGCAATTAAGTTGTAAAGAAAAAAAAAAAAACACCGCAGCTTCTTCCTGAATATGAATCTTGATTTCAGTTTAACAGTCTGACCCAGGCATGAATCAGCCTTTAGAGCAATTTCTGGATCCATTCCTTCGGGAGCCCTCAGACAGTCCACATTTTTGCGCCCTCCCAGCTTCAAACACACTTGAACCAAACAGAAGCAAACACAGTGCACCTGATATAGGTATGTCGGGAGCAGGGAGGAAGCAAAAACCTGGCCTGGCTGGGGTCCCTGAAGACTGGGTTAGGGAACATTGCTTTACAGGATTTATGCAGCAGAGGGACTGAGGTGCGCTGAGACGGCACCACTGCGACGTCTCTGGCGTGACGCCCTGCCGAGTCCCACTGATCAAGCAGCTGAATTAACCACCAGCACCATTAAAGAGAACTGACACAGAGCAAATTCAAATGTTCATTAGCATCTCAGTGATGATGCAGAGTCTGTTCTTTAACACTATGGCTCACAATGTAATGAGACTGATGGCTGCTCCTTTGTAATGGGAAGACTATGATGCAATGTACGTACTGGTACTGAAATCGCTATGCTCGTAGTCATCTTCTTAGGGCAGACACCCCCTACCCCAAATGTCCGGGAAAGCTATCCCTAACTTTGTATGTGCGTGTATAAATCAGCTATTTTTACCTAGTAGGGACATTCTTTTCAATCCCCACAAGGGGAACTTTATTTTATAAAAACCTGTGAATGCAATCAAAAAAACTAAAATGCTGAAAGTTTTGTGTTTTGTTTGTTTACTTATGGTTATGGTTAGGGCTGGATTAGGGACAGTGTTGTCATTGTTTAAGATTAGGGTTATGCCCATAGAAATGAATGGAGAATTCCCACAAAGATATAGATACCAAATCTGCCTTTGTGTGGAGTTGGAACCCTAACCCTAACCATAAGCCTAAGCCTAACCCTAACCCTAACTCTAAATGAGTCATAGTGCGCATGCATATCCTATGACAGACAGGTCTCATGGCGCCTTACGCCCTATGTTTCCTGTAAAAGGTCAGGGTTAGATAGATGGGGTCAGATTCATCCATTTCCATTCCATTTGCATAAGCCACCTTATAATATAACCTCAAACCAAGTAAATAATACTAAATATCACAATGTTGAACACTTAAGATTCAATGTACAAAATATGTGGGTCATTGTTTTGACAAAATCCATGTTCAACGCTGGTCGTCCGTTTCATGATGAGTATGTCTAACCGCTATGGGTCAAACTCAGGGCAGCGAGCATTCCCTTTGGTCTTTAGCATATGTAACTGCACACACAAGCAGCCACCGCTCAAGCTGACTGAACCGGAGCACTTTCTAATAGCCGCAGGCTAAGGGTAGCATAAGGTATAGCCAAGAGGCATCTTCTCCAGGGAGAGAACTCATTAAAGAGACATTATCAGTACTATATTGGTGGATTTACCATTGAATATGGATCGATTTGTGGAACCTTAATATAGGCCAATCGATGTATCGATTGCTCCTCATTGGGTTCAGGTCCAACTCTCTGATTCGCTAAACCGACTTCTGTTTTGGTGAGCTAAGCGATCCCACCATGGAGATGGAGATGAAGTGGGGGGGTCTAGTTCATATTCCATTCGGATACGCTGAGGTCACTTCGATGTGCCTGGCAGTGGAGACTAGCTCTGACCCAGATGTGACCCCCCCCCCCCCAAAGGAATACACAGAATCATACTGTGACTGTGACCTGGGGCAGAGTGACACTAACCCCATTTCCACACTGGCTCCAAGACTGACTCGACATGTATCCACACTGCCTTGGCTAGTACCCTGGACACCACCAGTCAGTGCAAACCCCGCCCACCTCATTGTAAAAACACACACAGCTATGCAGCACGGCCCAACCTGGGGGAGACGTGCCCCCTGTCTGCACGGCCGGAGGAGATGCTGCAGGCTATCAGGCTGTCTGCTGCGAAAACACAGGTCTCAGAACAGCACCGCCCCACCCCCCCCCTCACTGAAGCCCCCCCAATGACAGTACAACTAAGAAATATGTGTCTTTATTAGTATGTCTACATTTTTATATTTATTAATTGCTCATCTTTATCCCTGCTTCTACCTCTATTTTATTTCGATCCTATTTGTTGCTTATCGTAAAATTGTTTTGATTATATGTCATTTATTATATGATTTCCGAATTACCTTCGTGGCGAATGAAAGGATTCTGACTCCGTGCCAGTATTAACCTGAGAACTTGCACAGCAGCAGAGGTAAATGAATATACGTAACGTCTACACTGACAAGCATGGTAGGAGATGCAGGTACAGAAAGAGAGGTCTGCAGGCAGCCATGATCCTAAATCCAGAAGTCGCCAGATTAAGAACCCGATTCTCTTCAAAAATCAAATGCGGCCAGTTTTTTTACTGAGTGCCCAGGTTCAGTGGGTCTGCGTGGGACTGGAGCACTGGGTTCCAGCAGTAATGTATATTAATGAAGGTCATGGGGGGGTGGAGTGGGGGCTCGCATTCTTCACGGCTCCTTAACCGCTCAGGCCAAAGAAATCCACTTCAAAGGCACATAATCATATGCAGGCTTTCTCGGCATAAAAAGGCGCTTTTAAAAGGGGACAAAGCACAGTGCGAGAACAGCTTTCCTTCCAGACTCGCACCGGACCCCCGGCAGAGGCGAGCACATCGGGCAGTGCGTCGCCAAACCGGACCCCTCATGAGACAGACGGTAACGCGACGCCACTCGGCCTCATGGCATGCGGTGAGGCTCCCTGGGAATGTGAGCGAAGGGCATTGGGGTTTTGGGTGGCCTACTGGTGAGTCAGAGTCTGGCACGGGGGGGCTTGACACAGAGCATTGAGGGGTTTACCACAGCCCACTGAGTGTCGGGCGTTGGGGGTTTAGCACAGAGCACCCTAAGGTTAGGGTTGGGGGTTTAGCATAGAGTGTCGGAGTTTAGCATGAAGTGTCAGGGGTTTAGCGCAGAGAGTCAGAGGGTTAGTATGGAGCGTCAGGGGGTTAGCATGGAATGTCAGGGGTTTAGCATGGAGTGTTGGGAGTGTAGCACAGAACATCCTAAGTTTATCGGAGAGTGTTGGGGATTTAGCATGGAGTGTCGGAGTTTAGCATGGAGTGTCAGGGGTTTAGCACGGAGTGTCAGAGTTAGCATGGAATGTTGGAGTTTAGCATGGAGTGTCAGAGTTAGTATGGAATGTCAGAGTTAACATGGAGTGTCAGAGTTAGCTTGGAGTGTCAGAGTTAGCATGGAGTGTCCGAGTTAGCATGGAGTGTCAGAGTTTAGCATGGAGTTGGGGGTTTGGCACAGACCACTTGCGAGCCACTGCCAAGCTTCAGAGGTTTAACACAGCTCACTGACGCGGTGGCACCCAACATCAAGGTTTAGTGCGGCCGGCTGGTGAGGCTGCACCAAGCATGGGGGTTTGGCAAGGCCCACTTGCTTGCCACTGCTGAGCTTCAGGGGTTTAGTGTGGCCTGGTAGTGAGTCAGTGTGGAGTATTGGGGGTTTAGTGCAGCCTGCTGATGAGTCAGTGTTAAGGTTTAGTATGACCTGCTGGTGAGTCAGCTTCGAGCTTTGGGGTTTAGTGCAACCCAGTGGCAAGTCAGCATTGAGCAACGGGGTTTAATATGATCCGCTGGCAAATCAGCATCAAGCATTGGGTTTAGTGCGGCCTGCTGGCAAGCCAGCGCGGTGCGCCGGGCGGTTAGCACAGCCCGCCGGCGAGTCAGGGCTGGCTTACCATGCCCTCCTTGATGGACGAGCCTTTAATTAGCACTTCAAACGCTGCCACTCAGGGAAGGCATTCATGGCCTCCTTTCTGCTCTTCCGGCGATTTGACAACACTTTCCTAGGCCCATTTCTCCAGCACAGAGTGCTAATAAGCATGGCGGGGGGTAGTGCCAGCAAGCTGAAGGGTGTGGGCACAAACCTCTCACCAAGACGCGTGTTTAGCAAACACAATTTGCATGGAACAAACACGGGTGGCGTCCGCTTCACGGAAAACACTTGCACATTAGCATAGCGCTAATATCCCAGCCAATCCTATACCGCCGGTCTCTGTTTCTGAGGCAGAAAGTCAACAAATAAAAAAAAAAAAAAACATTTGGAGCAAAAATAAACACAGAAAGACAGAGCATGTGCAGCTTCCGGAAATGGGACGCGGTGAGAGCAGGACTGGGAGCGGTGAGGCGATTTTTGGGGTCAGCTTGGGTACGGTGTTAGGCTGAAGGAGCCCGCTGCACAAACCCCCTGCATTTTCTTGGTTTATGATGGAAATGCCAGCAAAACGCGAATACTTACCCTGCAAAGTGAGCTGGTCACTGGAGCTGCAGGCTGCTTTATTGTTCAGTGTCATTCAGTGTTTGGTGTTTTTGTGGTTTGCTTTTACTGTTCCCATGCACAGTATCATCTGATGCTCCCGTCTCCAGTTATTCCTGTTAATGTTACTGTCATCTGATCCTCTGCAGGATCCTTGTGAGAACGAATCTTGATGTACTAAACACACAGTGGAAGCTGAATCTGATTAACCCATTATATACTAGTGTAGTGCAGTAACTATAGAGGCAGGTGCAGAGGCACA
>JAODKM010000032.1:20746700-20758950 GCA_026780845.1 Petrocephalus sullivani
GTGAATATTACTAACTCTGACTGTGCCTGGATGCAGTATGGGGTGAATGTTACTAACTCTGACTGTGCCTGGATGCAATATGGGGTGAATGCAATGCTTCTTTGCATCGTTGTCTGGATTTGTACGTTCTGGATCTGAACTTTCCACCTCAGATAACATCCAATTTATTAATATATAATTCTTAGTAGAGCCCCTTTGCCTTTATTATTTAAAAATATGACTGATAATTTTGACCAATATTATGCTTAGATTGAATCGCTAAATTGTTTCTGTATCAGATCAATATAGCGTCACATTCTTCCGCATGGCATCGTATCAGGTCAAATCACTCTGCAATTGGGGTGAATCATATCGTTGGTAGCTGCTACTTATGTATTGTAGCGCCGGTGGGGAATTTCCCAGCATGCTCGCAGGCAGGTTTGTAAATAGCCCCATGTTCGGTTGCTCTTGTTGTCGGTTACGCAATCTTATTACAGATTCTGGCTTGTATGTTTCCATGTGCTGTGTGTACCCTGGTTGATCCTCACGCGTCCTTAACGTTCAGTAAGCTCCCCACCGTGTGTGTGCCTGTCAGTCCAGCATCTGACTTCCCTGTGTTTCTGTCATTATTATTGGGTTTGGTGCTGTTGAAGTGTCTGTGTTCCCTATTTTCAGAGCTGTAATAAAAGAGCCTGGATTCTCCCCTATGAGTAACTTCGTCATTCGCTGCTCTCGCGATGGCTTCGTCTGCTTGGCACTACAGTATCTTTAATATAACAGGTCATTGGCGGTGCATCGAGACATGTCTTGCACCGGCCTAAGCAATGGATATGATTAGTAATTGGATTCATGTGAACAAAGGGACCTGTCAGTTGATGTCACCCAGTCCCAGAATGTCCCTGCTGTCCCCCTGACTTGCAGGACATCACCACCAACTCAATATATTCAATTCAATTCATTTTTATATAGCGCCTTTCACAAAAGAGTCGCCCAAATGTGCATGGGTGTGTTGTGATACATTACAAGAACATTAGAATAGAAGTAGAATAGAAAATAATACAAAGCAGGGAAAATGAAAGAAGGAAAGGAACCAAAAACCTCTGGAGATCGACGACTGCCCAACCCCCTTGCTGGCCAAGCTAATTTCATTGAGAAAGAAACAGTGGGCTTGCTTACTAAAAGCAAGGTGCACAATGTGGTCGAAGCTCCATCAATGAGTCAGTTCTTCGTGCCAGCTTGTGTAGGGTGGCAGATTGAAGGCTGCAACCACAATGTTACACTTCGTAGGTCACATCCACTATGTCACCCCTCCAAGGGACAGAAACCGGACTCCGGCTCAGATGGTGACCACCCCGGGCATCCTCTGGACCTGCAATTTTCAATTCCCACCATGTATCTCCTTCCTCACTGCCTCAAGAGCAGCCCTTCTCGGGTAAGACGGATGCCAAAGCCATGTAGCTGCAAAATCAAGTTTCACTTAACAGGGAGTGACTTTTTAAACAGGATGCATTAAAACAGGACACGGCACGGTCCTTTAATTTAATAATGCTGCGGAGTAGCCGAGTCCCATTTTCAAATACTTGGCTGGGGGTGGCTTTCGGAGAGTTTGTTGACTTGATTAATTACAGAGCTGATATGAAGGCAACCAGAGATGTTTAATCACTGTTATTTTACAGATATTTCTCAGAGAGCTGCATTCCTAAGAAACATTCCATCACGCGAGGAACATCCCACAGATCGCCATCGCTCCAGCATGTCAACAGTTTTCCCCGAAAAAGGAGAATATAATGGGTTCAGTTCCGCTTCCTTTCATGAAACTGCAAAATGCTTCCAATGCGATGGCAACCCTCAATGCAGTTTGAGAGGAAGTCCCGGCTAATGTGGGTGTGTAGTGGGCTTCTCACCTCCAGTTAATGTTCTCCTCAGACTCAGAGATCACCCTAACCCCACTGTAGACATAAGGAGCATTACGGAAAGACAGAAACAGGCATCTGGGTATAGATAAGCCGTTCTACACATTGCACATGTATCTAAGCACTCCAGCAGTGTCCACCAGACTGGTGCAGTGGTGGGACTCTGCAAATTAGCAGCCACCTGACATGCCAGGATACCAGCTATCACTTCAATCAAAAGGAGGCCACAGTGCTCAAACAGTATTCTGAGAGCATCGCCCAAGCTCTTCAGAAGTTTAATGTGCAGATGAATGTGGTTTTATGGAAGCTCAAACCCTATTGGCTGTTGTTAAACAAGCTAAAAGGCAATTGGCTATCTCAAATCAAAAATCAATGAAGGAGCGAAAATTGATGCTGAAGACGCCAAAGGAGCAGTGCAATCAGAAGGTATTTTGTGGAGTTCAATTCCAGAAGATATCGACTAGAATTAAACGGTTGGTTTTAGGTGCCTTTTCCCAAAGCACATTTTAACGCTTTCATTAAGCACTCTGTACATCTTCAAAGTGAGCTCTGCCCGCAGCCCTGCTGCCTGACTGTACATGGTTTCTGAACACACATCACCTCCTCGTGGACTCCTGCATGTTCCGTTTGGCATGTTCATTTTGTTTTTAGTTACTTAACTTCTGACCTGGGCCAGGTTTGTTATTCTTGCCCCACCCAACCCCCAGTGTAGTGACTATTGGTAGCCAATAGGGGGGCCATAAACCTTGGGGACCCTATGCAAGTACATGGCCTGGTTGGTGGTAAACACTGCTGTTGTTGTGCCCCCTATAGCCCCAAGCACTTCAAAGGGCCTCATATTTCTCTAATTGTCTAGCTTTTGGCAGCACCCGGTTCAGAACCCCCACCTGAACCTGCACCATACCTCCTGCCCCCCAAACCACCCCCCAGCCGTCAGTCTGCATTGTGCCTCCCTCTCTTAGCTGTATAACAGTACAAATTTGGCTCATTACATATTAAAGGGCAATTACCTCCAGGAAAATCCATCTCAATTTTTAAGCCATGTCTTCACTGAGAATCTCGTTTTTTGGGGGGGGAGGGGGAGGGGGCGATTGAGACAGGTGAACAAAACAAGGTCTTTAATCTCGCCCACGGCGTTTGCCCGTCTGTCACTAGCGAAGGCCTGAGACGAAACGTAATCAATGTCCCCTGTGCGTAACAGTAACGGGGAGCGGCACGCAGGACGGGTGATGGCGCTAGTCTCCATGGCAACGGGACTCAGCCGTCCAGGAGTGATAAACGGGGGTTATCTACATTCTTGATTCACTGGGTAATTAACAAGTTGGGAGTCTGTGGACCTCAAAAACTTTTCACAGACCATTGAAGGAAAAGCCCCAACATGGCGAGGCAGGGCAGCACCAGGGGACAGCACCAAACATGCAGGTGAGATGGAGGAAGGCCGAGGACATGGAGAGGCAGGGCGGCCCCAGGGGACAGCACCACACATGCAGGTGAGACGGAGGAAGGCCGAGGACATGGAGAGGCAGGGCAGCAACAGGGGACAGCACCAAACATGCAGGTGAGATGGAGGAAGGCCGAGGACATGGAGAGGCAGGGCGGCCCCAGGGTACAGCACCACACATGCAGGTGAGACGGAGGAAGGCCGAGGACATGGAGAGGCAGGGCAGCACCAGGGGACAGCACCAAACATGCAGGTGAGACGGAGGAAGGCCGAGGACATGGAGAGGCAGGGCGGCACCAGGGGACAGCACCAAACATGGAGGTGAGACGGAGGATGGCCGAGGACATGGCAAGGCAGGGCAGCACCATTCACCCCATTTAACAGCCGAATACCGAAACCCCCCCCCCACCACCACCACTGAACCAGCACCCAGATCTTGTTCTCCCCCTCTGTCTACCAAACACTCAATCTCTGTCTGCCCTCCCTCCCCCCAAAGACCCCAAATCTATGCTGTTTCCATGCCTGTGCTCTGTTTGCTGAAGCTGTTTGTTCATATCCTGGCAGTTTACGTTCCAAATGACCCAATTCTCTCCCTCCAACCAAAGTAAGGATTGTTTTTTTTCCGAAAACATACACAAAATGAGATAAATATCTGTTTGAAGTAATCAATTTTATACAACAAAAAATAATGACGTTCATAAAATAAAGGTCTTTTTAATTGTGTAAATGCATGTGGGGGAAACATGACAATAATTAATGTTGTACGGTGGGCCCCATTTAAAGAAAGGAGAAGTAACGAGAGATTAAAAGTCAGGGCTGCTGAACTGAACAGCTGCCATCTTGGTGTCGTCTTCATTAGGATTCATACGCTTTAACAGGTTGGAATTAATTTGTTTCATGACCTGGAAAGTACAATTCGGCATCAGGCTCTAGACGCTGAACTCCGGCACCTCGGAATAGGCCCGAGGCACTCTCTGTTTTCTGTTTTAATCAAGGTTGAAATCTAAGCACAGCATAACGGTGCCGTAACCCGTGCCCAGCAGGAGAGCCGTACTGAGGGAACTGGAGCTGGGAGGTTGCTGAGGGGGCATCTCAGCCCCCCCTCACGGAGATTGGGGGGCTCGCCTGTGCCTGAGTGGCAGGCGTCCAGAGGGTGCAGATGCAAACCTGGCATACACTGCACTACTGAGCAACGCAGATCCACAGGACCCAAGAAGAGGCTCCTTCAAGTTGGAGGTTGGTCAGAGAAACAGGAACCCTGGCTTAGTGTGGAAAGTAGAAGTCCGGTTTGGTTTGGAAATTGGGACTCCAGTTTGGTTTTGACACAGAGAATCTGGTTTGGTTTGGAAACTGAGAATCAGTCTTGGTTTGGTTTGAGAGTTTGGTTTTGACACAGCGAGCCTGGTTTGGTTTGACAGAAGAATCCAGTTTACTTTGATTTAGTAACAGAATCTGGCTTGGTTTGGTAACAGAGTCTGGCTTGGTTTGGTAACAGAGAGTCTTGTTTAGCTCATACTTTTACCAGCGAAATTCTGTTTGCATCTTTCTTGCCAGTGATCTTTTTGTTTCTGTTCTTGTATGACTGGCGTCATTTAACATATTAAAATCCTAATGCATTTGCCCTAATTGTGTAGAATCATCCCAGTATGATAATTAGATGCAATTGCGGAATGAAATGCAATTCGGTAAATCAGTTGATCAGGAAGCAAAATTTCTGATTTAATGAGAAAAATGTCATTCAGAGTACAGCATCTCTCAAACAAGTCTTCAAAGGAGATGTGACTTGTTTACAAGGTTGATTTGTCAGATTGGCCTAGATGCAGTTTCACTGGAGTTTCCTTTCAGAACCCTCTAACTTCATCCTACACTCTTTTATCTGTTTATAAATGTCCTGCTTTTTTCCCTCTACTATACCCTGATTTTGCTTCCCTCCCTGCCTGAAAACTTTATTTTCAATGCTCTGCATTTCTCCCCCAGCTGGCTAGATGCTAGTCAGACACTTGAGATCTTATAGGTATGGATGGAAGCATCTCGCAGAGTACGAACCTGTGGTCCTCCCTTTGATATTTGGGCTGTGCTCTCCAAAATTAAGCACGGCACCGATGGGATCTGATGATGAGCTAAAAATGCAAACTCATCCCTTAATTTTGTATTTTTTCATGCAGTGTTGACCTTGTTAAGCAAAAATACGAGGGCTGCAATAGGGTCACTGCTGACAGCCACGGGCCAGTGAATCAGCCTTGGTGTTTAATGTCTTAGGAATGCAAACACACTTAGTGTAAATGAAAGGACACAGTCAGAGGGTCTGAGAAGATGACGTGCGTGTAGCTCCGGGGTGGATGGCGGCCAGGCATGACTGTGTGACCTTCTTTCCTGGGGGATGCTGTTTGCCTTCCCGAGACCTGTCAGGCAGGAAGGGCACGAAGTGGCGTCAGTGAAAATAACATCAGACAAAAAGAAGAAGCAATATTAATAAGATAATAAATAATAATAAATAAGAGGCAAATTGACAGTCATTTTTGGGATTAGAACCCAACATGATGAACTCAGCAAGCAGATGAGCGACGAGCATTCTCACACCGGACGCTGAGCCTCAATGGCACCGAGCCACGACCCAGCTACCACAACGATGACGCCAACGCACCACCCAGCCCAATCAGGTCCAGCTTCGGCACCGGGACCCTCCCTCCCCATCCACATTGTCCAGCACTCTACCTTCTGACCATGCCTACACCCTTCCACTTATACTTCACCTCTTCATCCCTGCAGTACATCTACCCAAAATCCACAACCCTGCCACCAAAATTCCTGAGCTGTGTACCCCCCTGCCCCCTCCACCACACCCCATGCTTTCCTCTGCTGTCCGGCGGTCTTCCCACCAGCTTCTGAAATCTCTCAGATTCATAAACGGATACGGCAGCACGGATCGGCCATAAACGTCCGCGCTAACAAACTGCCTGCGATTCCAGCTGCCTGGAGGCATAACTCTCACACACGTTGGGAAAAATATAGTAAGAAAACAGGGGGGGGGGGGCAGAATATCTGAGAAGAAGCAGATAGAGAACTCCGGCTCAGACGAGAACACGGTGTCACTCGTCATCTGTACCTCGCGCTGCCTTGTCTCAGCAAAACATTAAACGGAACATAGTGAGCCCAACTGCAGACAGCTGCTGTGGGATGCAGAGCAGCTGCACACACCGGGTCCGGAAGCAGGGCCAACATGCCCCCGATCCGGGGGCCCCGAGCATCCCATAGAGGGCTAGCGAAGCCAGGGGGGCTGCCCTCTGCCACTCACCACCGATACCATTACCGTGTCCTACATCTGGCTCCCATAAGCCGATGGGGAGTCAACAGTCCTGTGTGTTGCAGAGCCCTAAAGCCCCCTGGGGGTGGGGGAACAGAGATAAAGTGGCACAGGGGGGCGTCCCAAGCCGCGAGGACTCGTTAAATGGGAAACAAATGAGGCACAAGCAGACTGCCGGGGCCGGCACTGAAAAGACCTGAGTGGGCGAATAAGTCACCGCTGGGATTTGAACGGACAGATCACCCCCATTTTTTCAGCTTGGCAATGGGAGACACAAATGGCTGTAACGACGGGACACCCCAGCCCACGGGTTCGAGTGGCAGAGTGTCATGAATGTAGCATCCGTTTACCTGGTGCGCGGTGGGACAAATTAAACTAAAGCCAGTCGATATGCTATCGATCCATAACACAAAGTGCAGAGGTGGCCCCGTGCGAGCCTCTCCCGCTGCATCCAAGACAAATCTAAATAGCAGCAGCAGCTTCCTCCTAATATTTATCACAATAACCACCCCCCACCCCCATGGTAATGATGCGGTGACTTTTGGTTATTCAAGCATGTCTGCGGCGGGCAGGATTGATGGCTAGCTAGGTCTTCCTGACCTTCTCTGCCCTGGAAGAGCATGCAGGACAGTGAACTGCGGAATTACTCACTCCCATCGCTGGATATTTCTCCATGGTAACCCGGCCCAAGTTACTCTATGGTAAATAAAACCTTGGCAAAACTGTGAGGAACGTGAGAGAGGGGGTTAGGGGCTCGAGGCAGCATAAACAAAACCACGTGGTCCTCTATCCAGGCAGATGCATGCATGCCTTCAGGGGGTCTGATGCCGCATTTAATGCAGCAAGTTGTAGGTGCTGGAAGGCGGGTCCAACCTGGGAATGTTCCAGACAGAATCAACAACCACCTCGGTGTTGCTCCTCAGGTGGATTCTGGTCCTGATTTAACTCGTGGGGCTTTTTTTCCCTATGTCAAAGTCTAACTCGTTCCTGATGTAAAGGCTAGCCAATAGTGGGGGTCTAAGGACAAGAAGCCCATGGGCTAATGACGGATCCGCACGTGCTAAAAAACAGGCCCTCGCTTCCGTACTAATGAAGAGGCAAAGTTTCTGCTGGATCTGCTGAGCAGGGCACCATGCCTCAGATACACTCCTGCTCAATTCACGCGTAGACAAGGCGGACCGGGGCAAACCTCTCCATTAACACGCTGCAGACCAGAAGGACTCCCTCGCCCCCACCAAGAGCCATATGGCAGCCCTCAGTCTCACATTCTTAAAAATCGCAAGCGTCCCCCCCAACGTCAAACTTAAGAGCAGCTCTGTGGGGGCATCAGAATGCAAGGAGTGCTTTAATAGGAAAGACCTCCACACCCATCATGAGTCCTGCGGCAGAATCAGGAGGTCCCCTAAGAAGGAAGGAGCCGGTTGAAATTTGGTCCTGCGATCGGAGCAGCCAGCTGACATTTGGTGAGGTGAATGAGTATGGGGGGCAGTGGGGGGGCAGCAGTTCATTATTAAGATGAATCCCCCCCATTAAAGCCCCAGTCGTGCCTGCACCGTCCCCTTGTGGACCCGCTAATCCACTCACGCCAGATGATCCTGGCATCACTGATGTCAGACTGGCCAGGACTGAACCAGAATACAAAATGCGGCCGGCCGCAGGGCATCATGGGAAACTGCTGAAAAATGGATGAGGTTCGTTAATAATAAAACTGAGGTGCCTGTCATCGTCACGGGGGTGTTACTCTGTGGCTGCGGTGACACGGTGATCAATTTCACTCCATTCATGTTGCCTGGTTGTTAAAGTTATCCTGTTTTACTTAATAGTGCACAGGCCCATCCCACACATGCCAGCAATTTCCCCCCATTTGAGTCCTTTCAGCCCCCACTAAAATGGGAGTCACTCGCTGTGTGCCGCCCCTCCCATCCTAATATAACCCCGTATCCCCTTGGTAGACGTGCTTTCTATAAATTTGTGGTGCCATTCTGTTTGTACCCCAAAAAGTTTCTCATGCCCTACTGAGCAAATGGCATAATCACTCTGTGAGGGTATGAAATAACATCTCTACTCTCTAAAACAGCAGCCTCACCCAGCCAAGGGGCCCCTGCAGGGAATGCCCCCCAGCCCCTGTTTGATAGACCAGCTTTTGCTATGTTAAACATGATCATCAGCTCCAGTCATCAGCAAGAGAGGGCAGGGACACATCAGGAATTCTGTCAGGAATTCTTTTGCTATGTTAACATGATCATCAGCTCCAGTCATCAGCAAGAGAGGGCAGGGACACATCAGGAATTCTGTCATGCCCAGTGTGGAGGGATCCACCGAGCATAAATCATGGCCAGTGCGGAAGGGTACCATGAGGATCAGTCATGCCCAGCACAGAGAGATACAAGTGTCGCTCATGCCCGACATGGAAAGATATGATGAGGTCATACCTGGCACAGAGGAATACATCAAGCATTGGTCATGCCCAGCACGGAGTGATACATTGGCAATTGGTCATGTCCAATGTGGTGGGATATGTTAAGCATTAATTATACTCAGCAAGGCGGGATATGATGTGCCTTAATCATGGCTGATGTGGAGGAATACATCAGACATTGGTCATACCTGATGAAGAGGGATTTATCGAGCATCAGTCATGCCCAGCGCAGGGGGATATATTGGACATCGGTCATGCCTAGCGCAAAGGGATACATCAAGCATCGTTCATGGCTGACATGGAGGGCATTACTCATGCCTGAAGTGGAGGAGTACATCAGACATCGGTGCAGAGGAATACGCCAAGTATCGGGATACATTGAGTATCTGTCATTCCCATTGGGGAAGCATACTCCAGGCATAGGTCATGTCCAACATAGAGGGATACACCAAGTATTGGCCATGCCTGGTGTGGAGGAACATGTCACACCTAGGTCATGCTTGGCGCGGAGGTATAAGATGAGCATCGTTTATGTATTTGTACATTCAGTTCCACCACTGAGGAGTCCAAAGATACAATGGATATAAAAAGTGAACACACCCCTGTTAAAATGCCAGGTTTTTGTGATGTGAAAATGAATCCACAAGAAATCAGTACAGAACTTTGCCCTCTTTAACCTGACCTTTATCCCGTACAATTCAATTCAAAAACAAATAAATCTGTTAGTGGGAGAAGTATGACAAAATAATAAGGTAGAATAAACTGGCTGCATAAGTGTGTCGACCCATAAACTAATATATTGTTGAAGCACCTTTTGATTTAATGATAGCATTCAGTCCTTTTGGGTAGGAGTCTGTCAGCATTCCACATATTGACTTTATAATATTTGCCCACTCTTCCTTACAAAAGCGCTTCAAATCTGTCAGGTTGTGAGGGCATCTCCTGCGCACAGCCCTCTTCTGGTCACCCCACAGATTTTCAGCTGGGTTTAGGTCTGGGGTCTGACCGGGCCATTCCATAACTTTAATTTACTTCTGGTGAATTAATTCTTTTGTTGATCTGGATGTATGCTTGGGATCATTGTCATGCTGAAAGCAGAAATTCCTCTTCATCTTCAGCCTTCTAGCAGACATTGACTTGTATTTGGAGCTGTTCATAATTCCCTCCACCTTGACTAAAGCCCCAGTTCCAGCTGAAGGAAAACAAGCCCAAAGCATGATGCTGCCACCACCATGCTTCACCATGGGTATGGTGTCCTTCTGGTGATGCTTAGTGTTGTTTATGCGCCAAAAATACCTTTTGGAATTGTGACCAAAAAACTTCCACCTAGGTTTCATCAGACGACACATTCGCTTGCCTGCTTTTCGGAAACTTAATGTTCTCTTTTGCAAAATTTAGCTGGGCCTGGATGTTTTTCTTTGTAAGAAAAGGCTTCTGCTTTGTAACCCTACCCCATATTCCCGACATATGAACACAGAGAAGATTGTTGTCACTTGTAGCACGCAGCCAGTACTTGCCAGAAATCCCTGCAGCTCCTTCGGTGTTGCTGTAGGTCTGACGGCAGCTTCCCTGACCACTTCATCAATCCTGGAGAGACATCCAGTTCTTGGTAATGTCACAGTTGTCCCATATTTTCACCTCTCCTTGATCACTGTCCTCACTGTGTTCCATGGTATATCTAATGCTGTCGAATTTTTTTTGTACCCTTCTCCTGACTGATACCTTTCAGCGAGGAGATCCCTCCGATGCTTTGTAATCTCTCTGTGGGCCACGGCTTTTACTTTAGGATGCAAACTGAGCAGATGTTAGAAAGATCCTACTAGGATAGTGATAGCTGAACTTTATTCGGGGTTAATCAAAGTCACTTTAATTGATGGCAGTTGTGTACCCAAAAAGACTGTACGCTGTACTTACATAAAAAGGTGCTTCAACAAGGTATTAGTTTAAGGCAGTACGCAGTTATGCAACCAGTTTATTGCACATTTTTGTATTTTTTTAGATTTTTTCCCCTAACAGATTTGCTTGTTTTTCAAATGAATTTTACAGTTTATAGGTTACATTAAAGGTGGGGAATGATTTGAAATGATTTATTGTGGTCTCATTATTTCAAGTCACATAACCTTGGCATTTTAACAGGGATGTGTACATGTTTTATACCCACTGCAGTCGAAAATTACGCAATGTTTCTCCTCACCAGAGTGCAGACTGTGAAAGACTCACCCCAAACAACAGCTGACCCTGCTGAGCGTTAGCGTCGTGTTAATTCATCTCAATTGAATCTATTTCTGTGTAGCGTATTTTCACATTACATTGTCTCAAACCACTTTACATCGTCCCTGCCCAGTGCCCCCAGAGTGTAAACGAGAGATGACAGCGGCAAGGAAAAACCTTGGAAAGAAGCCCCCTCGAAGGGGGGGGCCGTCGTCCTTGTACTGGCAGAGGAAGTCCAAAATAAAGCCCGGATTTATAACGCAGAATTGTGAAGGTCCAGTTGAGTTATAGATGTCGGTAATTATGGATGTGGGTAGGCAGGTGAGGAAGCTGCTTCCATTGGCTGGATGGAGGGGTGGTGCGGTCCAGCAGCAAGCGGGGTAGGACAGGCAGATGAGTGGTCAAGCTGGGTGGGCAGGATTACTAATATTACTATACAGACCATGCATACTTACATGTTTCCATAGATACAGCACAACCATACTGAATATGTGAACATGGCAAGTGAAAGCCGGCAGAGCAGGAAGTGACAGGCTATGAATGCAGATGGCTGTCGATGCACAGCCACCATTGGCCAATCACACAGCCAGGCATGAGGTACATGAGTAGTCATCACAGGCAAAGGAGCCCCTGCATGCTACTCATTTTTATTCTTTATTAAGTTCTTACGTCTCCTCGCTTTTGGGTGAAGGCTAGCAAAGGTGCATCTCTGACAAAACCTCATTCAACATCGTGTTCATGTCTTATGGTATTTTCTGCATATCAATTTTTATTTTCCACATTTTCTAAAACATTGCTATAAACGCTGGTCTTACTTATTATTTCTGCTCCTGTCCTTTGACATGCGCCTTTGTTGAGTTCGCCAATGCTGCTCTGAGGAGAGAGCCAATGGCGCCGTTGTGCAATAATTCAATTCAATTCAATTCAGTTTATTTTTATATAGCGCCCTTCACAACAGGGTTGTCCCAGGGTGCTTTACATGG
>JAODKM010000032.1:20775185-20786295 GCA_026780845.1 Petrocephalus sullivani
GAGCACCACCTCGGGGACCCCAGCTTCCGTAGCCCGCCCCCCCCCCACCCCCCCACGTCGCCCAGCCCCGCCACAGGAGACCTGGAGCCCCCCTTCCTAGTGCCCTGAGGCAGAGCACCCCCGGCCTCTCTCATCACCCAGTCCAGGCTACGGGTAGGAGGGAGGCTCTCCAGGTTGGGAGGGTATGTATCCAAGCAGCCCTGGCTCAGCACATGGTGACCCTGACAGCGGCAGGCCTGGCTCAGCGCATGGTAACCCTGACAGCGGCAGCCCTGGCTCAGCGCACGGTGACCCTGACAGCGGCAGCCCTGGCTCAGCGCACGGTGACCCTGACAGCGGCAGCTCTGGCTCTTTTGCAGGCCAGGTGGCCCCTGCTGTGTGCATTGCTACCGCATTCCTCCTAATAGCCACTCCCCAGCAACACGGACACCAGCTCCCCGTCCCCCCACTGCGGGCATCCTTAGCGATGCTTAAAGAGCTGGAGGCAGACACTGCACGGCTACCCAGAGACAGTAAGACCTGCTTAGAGTCCTGCTAAGCATTGCATCAGAAACGCATTGTTAAAAAGACATGGGAGGCTGCGGGTGGCTGGGCAGTGGTTTATGTACTGTTATCTACCGTAGCGTTACAGTCAGAGCCAAAGGCCACCTGGCTCCCACCATATCCTGCTCCCGCCGCATCTCACTCTCGCCGCATCCCGCTCCCACCATATCCCGCTCCCACCGCATCCCGCTCCCACCATATCTCGCTCCCATTGCATCCCGCTCCCACCATATCCCGCTCCCGCAGCATCCCGCTCCCACCATATCCCGCTCCCACCACATCCCGCTCCCACCATATCCCGCTCCCACCGCATCCCGCTCCCACCATATCCCGCTCCCGCAGCATCCCGCTTCCACCATATCCCGCTTCCGCCATATCTCACTTCTGCCACATCCCGCTCCAAACATATACCTCCGCTGCATCCCGCTCATCCCGCATCCTGTTCCTGCTGCATCCCGCTCCTACTGCATCCCACTCCCACCACATCCTGCTCCTGCAGCATCCCTTTCCCACCACATCCCACTCCTGCCACATCCTGCTCCTGCAGCATCCCTTTCCCACCGCATCCCGCTCCTGCCACAACCTGCTCCCACAGCATCCCGCTCCTGCCGCATCCTGCTCCCACAGCATCCTGCTCCTGCTGCATCCCTCTCTCGCTGCATCCCGCTCCTACTGCATCCCACTCCCACCACATCCTGCTCCTGCAGCATCCTGCTCCCACAGCATCCTGCTCCTGCTGCATCCCACACCACAACCCAAAGCCAGCTGGAAAATGGATCCATAGATGTCATTTCGGTAGGATGGGAAGAAATATTCCAGAAGGAAAGTGAACCTCCAGATATAAGGTATAAGGCGATGATCTTCATCAGAACATCCAAACTACACCTGTCCACAGCACTGCTGCAGCACATGAGTGCATCACGAGCCTGGATTTTTACACTGCCTTTGGAAGGTGTTTCTTAAAGAAAACTAAGACCATTTCATTGGCTGTAAGTTTAGCCAGATATTGATAACGGCACACAAATTCCCTTGAGTGAGAGATATATTAATGTCCGGCTGCCTCAGAGCCACACATAAGGGGTCAAAAGGCAAGACATCTGCAGGTCACTTGTCCGTCAGCCATTGCTTGCGGAGGCTTTCCCAACCAGAGGAATGTTGCAATGCACAAGCAGTCCACAGAGGGCACCAGCTCACCAAGGGTGAAGGGGTTGCAGGAATAACCCAAATAAAGACTGATGTGCATCCCAAGGAGAGAGTCGCACATTTTAATGCCTTTCCCTTTCCTGTCCTCTGTGAGAAATCAATACAAATTACCACCATCCGTACTCTCCCTGGGCGGCTCGCGCCCGCCCAACAAGCACATAAATTAAGCTGTCTGCCAGGTCCACAGACAGGGGCTACCCACCAACCAGAGGAGTAGGGCCCAGTGACAGGGGCTACCCACCAACCAGAGGAACGGGGCCCGTAGACATGACCTACAGGGGCTTTCCACCAATCAGAGTAATAAGGCTCACAGACTGGGGCTGCCCACCAATCAGAGGAATGGGGCCTGCAGACAGAGGCTACCCACCAATCAGAGAAATGGGTTCGCAGAAAGGATCTCAGCATCTCCCCATTTACAATGTGCTCCCTGGATGTGATGCTCCACCTCCTCGCATGGGCGGCCACCGTAAACACACCCCCGACTGAACAGCAGGTTCAACGGAACAATTGTCGTATTCAAAATATTTTCAGCCTTTAAAGACTGCATGAAAGTTTGTCCTCCTGGAATACAGACTGCACAATGTCATAGCTCTGCTTGTCACGTAACAGACACTCAGGTGCTCATCACGGCCATCACACTGTGTTAAAACACATCACAATGTGGCAGCTTTCCCAGCAAATGCAGAAACGCTGTGTGGCAGACAGGCTACCTTACTGAGTTGGGGGGGGGGCAGCCTGCAGGGGAGCATAGATGACACGAATCATCCCCCCACTCCAAACAAAGCGTTCGGACTTCAAAGGCACAAGAATCTGTCCCCTGCATGTCTTGTGCGTGTTTTTATGGCACTGTGTGAATTGCTGAATCCCACTGTGTGTGTGAGTGTGCATGTGTGTATAAGCTGGGGGTGCATCTTTCTCAGACAGTCGGGGGTGGGCTGGTCCGGCAGGGTGCCTTTTCAGGGGACGGCAGGAGGTAAGCCCACGGGAGCTCTGAACAAGAGGCAAAGCCCTTGTGGCGGATTTTCAAAAGGGTGGGGGAAGGTGAAGAAGGCGGAGTCAATTATTCCGCTATTCCAGCCCAGCGGGAAATTCAGCATCAAAGGCACACAATTCATACATTAATAACAAGTGCTGCCGCTCTCTCAGTCATTATTGTGTCCGAATGGGAACGGCAAGCAAGCAGCCCCCGGCACGTCCACCATCCGTCTGCACGCCGTTCGCCAGCGACATCGGTGTCAGAGTCCTCTGCCGTGATGAGATGACATCTGGGCTGTCCCGGGCCGGTCAGAGGGGCCAGCCTTACAGGGGCCTGAGACCCCATTTCATTTGCACATCTCACTATCTCCCTCAGGCTGCATGTGTATTCAGCCCCAGACAGCATTCGCCGCGTCTGGGAATGCGGCGTCAACTCCAGCCCCAGCACTCCATTAACCCTTCGCCACACCTCCCGGAACATTCCTTCCGGATCCTTCCAGGCTGCGGCTGACCTAATAACACACTTTCCGTGGCGCGGTGTTCCGCGATGCCCCTCCATGGAGCTTTAGCTATCCGACGGGGCTTGTTTTTAGTTTAAGAGGAGAGGGGAACGTGTGAAAACTGTGGTAATTACAGGTGGTGGTGTGGTAAATATCTGGGCGTGCTAATTGGGATCTCTAATCCCAGCACAATGGCGTGTATGCATCCCCCCCCCACCCCCACCGCCCACTGAATCGCGGCCGCCCACCCTAACTGCGAGCCGCTAGTAAAGCTTTCGTCTCTGTTGAACAGTCCGCAGCCCACGGCTCACACCTGTCAGAGCAGAAAATAAGGACATTACGCCAGCAGGAATGTAATTATAAGTTGTATTTACCTTCACTTCAATATCTGCCTCTTAAGCATTGACTATTCCCATACGAAGCCTCCATGGAAATTGGGTTTTGATTGTGCCAGAGTCCTAAGTTATTTTAGATGACTTTTCCAGCATCCCGGTATCCCCCCCCCCCCCCCCAACATTTCTGATGGTCATTCACATTACAGCCGACTTGACTCACACCTGAGTTGACGGCCAGCCTGGAGGCAACCAGCGTTTTCCACCAGGACTATCCAAACGCGAGATAGCCGTGACCCTCCCAGGTAGAGCCCAGAGTCCGTGAGGCGATAAGAGAATGCTGACTGTGGGCTGGAATCTGAGCAGTAGACGGTAAAGGGAAAAAAAAAAAACGTGATGTCATCACAAAACCACCCACACAAGAACACGCGACAAGGAGAACTGACAGACCAAAGAGCAGGACTCTGCCTTTATCAGCACATGACTGTCAGTACATGGATGGACGCACCCATGTCCAGGTCAGTCCAGATTCTGGCCTGCTGGAGACACACCCCTACAAGCATTCCCAAAAGATAAAAAAAATATCATACTATGTGTACTGGATGAGTGTAAATTATAAAGCCACCCATTGTTTCAGCTAAAAGACTGATTTCCACAGTGCTCCAAATAGTTGGGACATGACAAAAAATTTATAACAAACAAATTAGGATATATAAATTGCATTTCAGCAGAATAACAGATCAAAATAATAAAGTGCAGTCCATAAATGAGTCAGCAGAAGTCATGCGTTTAAATAAATGGTATTTTAAAGAGCATGAAATGTGATTAGCAATATGCCACATTAAAGCTCTGTGATTCTTAGGAAAACTTTCCCAGGAAAAGTGGAGTCCAACCCCAGCCCTTCCAGCCGCTTCCATATACTGAGCTGGGTGGCTGGTATGTTTAAATTGTATACCTCGCCACCAACAAAACAAATTCCTTGTACTTTCATGCTCCTGGCAAATAAAAGGATTCTGGACATTCTCTATAACATCCATCATTACGTCTTCAAAAAAACACCTCGGCATTCTCAATGGTCATTTTCATGCCCGAAGCCTGACCCAGGAGCAGAGATGCAGGAAAAACACTGGCATCGCGAAGCTGGAAGTGCCTTGTAACGTGGGCAGGAAATGGCATTGATGTCATATGTCTGTGTACACAGCACCGGCATATGGATATCATACGTGTTTGTGTACATGGGGCTGGCAGAGAGACCTCACACATGTTTGTGTACAAGGGGCTGGTAGACAGATGTCATACATGTGTGTAACCATGGGCCAGTCAGACAGATATCATACATGTTTGTGTACATGGACCAGTCACATACACTTCATACATGTTTGTGTACATGGGCCAGTCAGACAGATGTCATACGTGTTTGTGTACCGGGGCAGTCAGACAGATATCATACATGTGTGTATACATGGGCCAGTCAGACAGATATCATACATGTTTGTGTACAGGGGTAGTCAGACAGATCGCATATATGTTTGTGTGCACGGGCCAGTCAGACAGATATGATGCATGTTTGTGTACATGGGCCAGTCACATACACTTCATACATGTTTGTGTACATGGGCCAGTCAGACAGATGTCATACATGTTTGTGTACATGGGCCAGTCAGACAGATGTTATACATGTTTGTGTACATGGGTCAGTCAGACAGATGTCATACATGTCCGTGTACAGGGGCGGTCAGACAGATCTCATACATGTTTGTGTACATGGACCAGTCACATACACTTCATACATGTTTGTGTACATGGGCCAGTCAGACAGATGTCATACGTGTTTGTGTACCGGGGCAGTCAGACAGATATCATACATGTGTGTATACATGGGCCAGTCAGACAGATATCATACATGTTTGTGTACAGGGGTAGTCAGACAGATCGCATATATGTTTGTGTGCACGGGCCAGTCAGACAGATATGATGCATGTTTGTGTACATGGGCCAGTCACATACACTTCATACATGTTTGTGTACATGGGCCAGTCAGACAGATGTCATACATGTTTGTGTACATGGGCCAGTCAGACAGATGTTATACATGTTTGTGTACATGGGTCAGTCAGACAGATGTCATACATGTCCGTGTACAGGGGCGGTCAGACAGATCTCATACATGTTTGTGTACATGGGCCAGTCAGGCAGATGTCATACATGTTTGTGTACAGGGGTAGTCAGACAGATCGCATATATGTTTGTGTACATGGGCCAGCCAGACAGATGAAATACATATTTGTGTACAGGGGTGTTCAGACAGATCTCCAGCCAGGCAGATATGATGCATGCTTGTGTACATGGGCCAGTCACATAGACTTCATACATGTTTGTGCACATGGGACAATCAAACAAATGTCAAACATGTTTCTGTATATGGGCCAGTCACACAGACTTCATACATGTTTGTGTACATGGGCTAGTCACACAGACTTCATACATGTTTGTGTACATGGGCCAGTCACACAGACTTCATACATGGTTGTGTACACGGGCCGGTCAGACAGATGTCTCTTCATGCTTCATAGCTTCTTAAAGGTCATCACGGCTCATACCTCCTTCGTGATTTTCATCAATTCTTTCAGGAGCAAAGCACCTCCAGACGCAACAGCTCAATCTTTAAAATTTACGGTAGACTATCAGCACCAAGCATACATCAGCAGAGCCACACCAGCCTGGATCAAAGCACTGGCCGTCCTTATCTCAGCACCAAGCAAGAAGCACCAAGGCCATAATCCAGCACAGACCATGTGATCCGCATCTCTTCAAGCGGGGAAATGGGGAAGGAACGGGGGCCACATCAGAGTGCGGGGGCAGCTCTGATGCGGATGGGCCACAGATCCGCATGGATGGCAGGAGGACAGGAGGATGGATAAGGGGGTAGCAGCATGCCAGGGGGTCATACTGATGGGAGCATCAGCTTCAGCACAAGAGAAACAGGATGGGCACTGGGTCTTAGGGAAAGTGGAATTAGACAGCTAAGTTGGTGCTCAGTGATAAACTCAGCCAGCCTGACATGAGCACACCGAACGAGCACGTCTCCTGACTTCACCCCTTCCTCCCTCTGGATACACGCCTCCTACATGCCACACGTGTTCAGTCCGCAGACGGCGGCGGGCCAGATGTGGGAAGGGAATGCAGAGCCGCTGGTGCACAATTCGGCCCACACAAGCTGTCTGCTCCAGTCTCAATGGATGCCTGAGGTTTCCACGCCAACCCACGCGCCCGGCGGCAGGGAGACAAACGTTGCCGTGGACAACCATCATGCAGGAACTCCCAGCGAGTAGGCTGCAGACTGCCTTCGAGCTGAGCGCACCCCCTGTTATCGATTAGGCCTCCACACCCTCCCCCCACCTCCGCCCGCCCAGATAATGACGTTCAATGGGCCGCTTTAAGTCTACCTGTATATGTGAGGGAATTTCAGGAAACCTGTACTGTTCATCCTACACAAAGCAAGAATAACAACATGGCACAATGAAGGACTTGCTGAAATTCCAGTGGTTAAATCTCTTACATGCAAGGCATGATTCTTGTTTAATTACGGTAGCTAATCTACCACTTTCCCTGATAGTCCTCTGAAGCGGAGCATTTATTTATTTCAGCTGTGCGATAATACAGACCTATATCTCTTTTTTTTTGTGTGTGTCGTTTATGAAAGTCACTTTCCAGTTCTTTCTGAATTAATAGCTCTTCACGCATCTCCCAGAGATCAGCTTTCAGTTTACATCTTAACAGAGCATAAGAAAAATGTTTTTCGCCGATTACTGAAGGAGAAGTTCTAATTAATTCAATAATGCGAAACACAAAACAGCTTTTATTTCCTCAATAGTTTTAAAGTTTTACTTCAGTGAATTTCCATATGAAAAATGTGGGTCATTTATTCAGAATTCATATTTTAAAGGACAGTGGGCTGTTTATAAGTAAAGGTTCTGGCAGATGACTATGTGATATTAATACTGTGAATAATTCAATCAGAATAGTATTTTGGCTGTAAGATTGGACAGTGGGAGGCGTTGAATGCACAAACACATTCATGGACATTCACACACACACACACACACACACACACACACACACACACACACAGGCTGCAGTAACGTGCTGCCCTGGTGAGACGTGAGAGTATCCACCTGTATTCTCCACACGTGCCACGTCATGACGCTGGGTGAGAGGCCAGTGGTCCCTTAATGAAGGCCTGCGTGAGTGCAGCGCGAGCATGCTGTACGCCAGTGGTGAACGCACCCTTCGTCCCGCACGGACACGGCCATTACATCGCCGTCGTCTTGAGTCACCCCTGAGCTCCTGGAGCAGAGTGAGACCTGGACACTGCTCACGTCACGTGTGAAAGTTCAGTTAAACCTTCAGTTAAAAAATCCTAATGAATAAAACATGCCACAATATTGATTACGACTGGTTCGTCGAGAGCTTCTGGAAACCCCGTCTTCCATTTCTAAAAAGAGGTGTGCACGGTAGCCACAGGGTCCTCTTTCCAGAGTGATGAGATTCATAGGTAAACTCTAGACATGGAGTGTTATTCTATAAAAGAGGGGGAGAGAATTAGCTTCAACACTATGCGGGGGTGATGTATTACACTGCTACCCCTCGATGGGTGAAATTATTTAGCTGGTCTCCAGAAATCCTAGCATATAATTAGATAACTCATTTTGCAGACTTCTAAGCAAACATACCTTACTGTCCACCTTTACCCCTGCACAAGAGTACAGAAGTGCACCAGTTTAGCCAGGAACGGATCATTGGCTTCAACAAACTAAACACCCCAGTCAACACCATAATACAAAATACTGGGGGGCCCAGGACGGGTTTCAGTGGGGGGGTTGGCTCAGTAAAATTTGATGGGAGGAGGGTTCTATGAAAATTATTCGATTTTTGCGCGATCGTCTGTCATCAATAGGAGCACTCGGTAAAATTAGCTGCCCGAGTTGGGGCTTACCCCCCCCACGATGGGCCCGGGACCAGATGCCCCTCAGCCCCCCACTCCCTCCACTACTGCCCAGGGGCCTCTCTCCATTTTAATGTGCTTCTGGCTGCCGAAGCTCCATATATTTTACTGAAGATGGTCTGTGCTCAATGGAGAGCTAAACCTAGAGCGATTTTCGAGCTCGACCGTGTATCTGCAATTTTTCGATGATTTTAACCGACCTCATATTCGGTGCAGACAGACAGACTGAACACAGCGGCTGTGAGCGAAACCGAAAGGCCAAATGAGTTCAGAGCCACTGGGATCGAGGGAGAGAGCCATCAGCATCAAGGTGGTGAAGCCGTCATTACAGAAACACACACTCTGCCCCCCCCCCCCCAAGATACACTTAACACACATCCATTTTCCGTAACATGGCGGGCCAGAAGCCAGTGTCAGGAAGGGGGGGGGGGGATATGCAAACACATACGACTGGAAATTTTAGAAACTACGGTTTGTAAAATTAGTCTATGACAAAATGCATTCGGTTATTCTTTCAAAAAGCAGTACAGCACAAAATAGGATAATTACAAAAAATATGACAACAAAAGACGTATTGCGGCTATTGCAGCTACACGAAAGGCACAGGAGTAGTGTGAAAGATCTGGAATATGAAAGCAGAGTAATTAAATGAAAAACACAAATAGAAGCACAGGTAATTACAGTATAACTACCATGTCCTCCATTTCATGATAATTATTATTATCAATAAGGTGCCTTTAGCCACAGGAATTATAGGCTTATGTTCTCCTAGCCTAACATTTTTTAAGCTTTCAGCTCTCTTTTAATATATATATTTACTGAAGAATTTCCTGGTTTCCATTTAAGGAAGCGATGAGCCCCTGATGGGACTCGATACCACCCCCGTGTGGTCTTTGCCTAGATTGCATCCTGGTCCAGCAGACTACCCTCTCGTGAACGGGGGAGGTCTAACCCTCCGTATCGATGTGCAGCGACCGGCGGGCCGCCACTGACCTGACACGTCCCGTACGGCCGACAAGGGACGATATCATGTTGCACCACCTGAGGGCTTTCACAGACACAGCTGGTAAATAAAACAGACCAGGTTCATGGGTAGCCTTTCCCACTCACTTCTCATTCAGGAAGAGGCCGGGGTCAGCATGCTTTCTGTCTGCATGTGCTGATGCCCATAAAGCATGTATGAAGCGTCAGTCAGCCACACCGACTGTGTTACCCAGATGTCTCAAAAGTGGCTATGATCCTGTGCAGGGCTCATCCTCCTCCAAACGCCTGACAGACTTCAAAGCATCCATGATGCCACGTGACTCAGCACCCCCACACTCCTCCTTCCTGCCAAAAGGTCCACGTCATCCCACTCAGCAGAACCTGTCCGGATCCAAGTAGGTGCAGCTAAATCACGGCCCTGGAGAGCTTACTCAGCACCCAGCCATGCTGGGAAACCCTCCCCGAGGAAAGGGTTGGGTGGGGGTAACCCAAACCTAATCTATACCCTGACCAGGGAAGACACCAGGCACTCAGAGAAGAGCCAAGGCAGAAAAACAGAAGCATCAGTCCTCATCCGCTGAGAATTACACAGAGAAAGATAATAGCAATTACTGCTTCGGGAACTGGACTTCATATGCGGGTAACGTCTTACCTATAAAACAATATCTGCAGAACCAACCCAAAATCCACCCATTCATCCCGACTGCCACCATCACCTCCGCTGGGAACGTTCAGAAAGACAATATGTCGGAATGTATAATTTATATTCAGCAGCTACGAGACCCTCAAACTCATAAGAGGAAATTGCAGCCATATGCCCTGCGACAGAGCTGGAAAAAAAATTAAATATAAAATAAAGCAGAGCTATAGTTAAAAATCCTGCAAATAAAGACAGCTGGAAATACCCAGAGATGCTCTTAATTAGATTCACCAGTGCCTCCAGACGATCCGAGCGATTCAAGCATCATTTAACCTGTGACTTATGAGCTGGGCTCAGTATGAAACTGCAAACACTGTAGTTCTTCAGGCTGTAACCAGGGACAGAGCTGAAAGTCGACACACTATGTCCCCAAAAATGTTTTTTTTTTTTCAGCTGCCTGGATGCCCCATCCCGGGCCAGCAGGAGAGGAATAATCTTTTAAAGTCCATTTATGGAGCCGGCCAGATAAATCGGATGGAAGTGAGTGATGCATACTGAGTCTAGCTCATTAATTGACCAGCATGTTATAAAGGAGCCTTTGTGGATCCCAGGATGGAGATCCAGTGTGGATCACCCCCATCAGTGACCACATTCCCCTCCCAAAATACCTTTTAAATGCCCTTCTCCTCATTTAAGAAACCGACAATGCTTTTCATCTTGGTAATGTTAAAGATTCATTAAAGCATATGGGTTAATTAATCAGACAGATGGCATCTCAGCTCGACACTGGATTAAGCTGCTTTAAACATTAAGCAGCCTCAAAATGAATTACCCCCCCCCCCCCCCCCCCAACCCCACCCAACCAAAACCCAACAAAAAAAAAAAGACCATTAACCCCAATTCAAAACTACTCAAAAAACCGTAGCAA
>JAODKM010000032.1:20796277-20807132 GCA_026780845.1 Petrocephalus sullivani
AGAGAAAAAAGAGTAACAGAAATACAGTAACAGATAGTAACAGAGAAAAAAGAGTAACAGAGAAATACAGTAACAGATAGTAACAGAGAGAAAAAAGAGTAACAGAGAAATACAGTAACAGATAGTAACAGAGAAAAATGAGTAACAGAGAAATACAGTAACAGTAACAGAAAAAAGAGTAACAAAGAGAGGGAAAAAGTAACAGTGACAGAAAAGGAGTAACAAAGAGAGAGTGACATAGAAAGAGTAGAAATACAGTAACAGAGAGAGCGTAACAGATCGAAAGAGTCCAGGGTCTCCACTGGAATTGCCTTGACACCCTGACCAGGCATCCTGACAAGGCACATGGAGTCACAAATTCCCAGCAGCTTCCGGCCACCTCTCAGCCTACAGTATAAAGGCAAATGGCAGCATCATGACAGGAAGGGTGGGGCAGGCGTCTGGCATGTGCCGCTTTGGGGAAGGCTTAGATGGGCCTCACGGACTCCACAGAGGCATAGGAAACCATCCCTGAGGGACTCTCTAATGATCTGGGGAGCTACTGAGTCACTAAAATAGATAGATTCGCAGATCTGGGGGGGGGCTGACAGAAATTGCTGACAGGGTGGGGGACCGATCTGCATGACAAATGTCTTAGAAGATCAACCTGTTGATCACAATCAACTGCGACCACTGATCTAAGGGCCATACAGGCTGATGGGAAATAACCACTGTAAATAGCCATTTTACGTATATCACATGTATCGTTATGGCAACGTGTGTTTGTTTGTCAGCTGAACATATAAAGAAACAAACATTCAATGGGAACATGAACTAGCTAACGTTGCCAGAAAAAGCTCAGCCCCTGAGCTCTCGATGGGACCTGAGCCCCCTGGTTGCTGTGGCCCTCAGTTCAGAGTTAAACAAACACGACGGTCTGGTGGTGCGAGAAGCAACCCTCCCTCCTCCCGCCCCCGAAGTCCACTTTCACCCTGCGGTAAACATGTGCTGGCATTTAGCGCTGAGACTTCGTTAATATTCATTATCACTTCATAAGCTGGCTCTTATGGAAAGTGGGATCCCATTTCTTGGTTTTTATTAGCACATAGTTATAAAAGGAAGAACTCACAGTCCATGGCCTAGGGAAGCTTTGTGCAGAAACATGACCTTTATGGTCTCAGCTCCATTAAACGGCGATCCATCTAAATGTTCTGGCAGAAGGGGAGCACACCTGTGCAGCCACCGTCTAAAGGCTGTGACAGCTGTGAAAACCTAAATAGGACCGTGCATGACTGTGCACTGGGGTTCAGACAGGGTCAGGTACGCACTCCTGTAGTGGGAGCTCAGGGTCAGGTACGCACTCCTGTAGCGGGAGTTCAGGGTCAGGTACGCACTCCTGTAGTGGGAGCTCAGGGTCAGGCATGCACTCCTGTAGCGGGAGTTCAGGGTCAGGTACGCACTCCTGTAGTGGGAGCTCAGAGTCAGGTACGCACTCCTGTAGCGGGAGTTCAGGGCCAGGTACGCACTCCTGTAGTGGGAGTTCAGGGTCAGACACGCACTCCTGTAGTGGGAGTTCAGGGTCAGGTACACATTCCTGTAGCGGGAGTTCAGGGTCAGGCACGCACTCCTGTTGCGGGAGTTCAGGGTCAGGTACACACTCCTGTAGCGGGAGTTCAGGGCCAGGTACGCACTCCTGTAGTGGGAGCTCAGGGTCAGGTACACACTCCTGTAGTGGGAGTTCAGGGTCAGACACGCACTCCTGTAGTGGGAGCTCAGAGTCAGGTACGCACTCCTGTAGCGGAAGTTCAGGGTCAGGTACACACTCCTGTAGCGGGAGTTCAGGGTCAGGTACGCACTCCTGTAGCGGGAGTTCAGGGTCAGGTACGCACTACTGTAGCGGGAGTTCAGGGCCAGGTGCACACTCCTGTAGCGGGAGTTCAGGGCCAGGTACACACCCCTGTAGCGGGAGTTCAGGGTCAGGTACGCACTCCTGTAGCGGGAGTTCAGGGCCAGGTACGCACTCCTGTAGCAGGAGTTCAGGGTCAGGTACGCACTCCTGTAGCGGGAGTTCAGGGCCAGGTACACACTCCTGTAGTGGGAGTTCAGGGTCAGGTACACACCCCTGTAGCGGGGAGTTCAGGGTCAGGCACGCACTCCTGTAGCGGGAGTTCAGGGTCAAGTACACACTCCTGTAGCGGGAGTTCAGGGCCAGGTACGCACTCCTGTAGTGGGAGTTCAGGGTCAGGTACGCACTCCTGTAGTGGGAGTTCAGGACCAGGTACACACTCCTGTAGCGGGAGTTCAGGGCCAGGTACGCACTCCTGTAGTGGGAGTTCAGGGTCAGGTACACACTCCTGTAGCGGGAGTTCAGGGCCAGGTAGACACTCCTGTAGTGGGAGTTCAGGGTCAGGTACACACCCCTGTAGCGGGAGTTCAGGGTCAGGCACGCACTCCTGTAGCGGGAGTTCAGGGTCAGGTACGCACTCCTGTAGTGGGAGTTCAGGGTCAGGTACACACTCCTGTAGTGGGAGTTCAGGGTCAGGTACACACCCCTGTAGCGGGAGTTCAGGGTCAGACACGCACTCCTGCAGTGGGAGATCAGGGTCAAGTATACCCTCCTGTAGCAGGAGTTCAGGGTCAGGTACACACTCCTGTTGCGGGAGTTCAGGGTCAGGTACGCACTACTGTAGCGGGAGTTCAGGGCCAGGTACGCACTCCTGTAGTGGGAGCTCAGGGTCAGGTACGCACTCCTGTAGTGGGAGTTCGGGGTCAGGTACACACTCCTGTAGCGGGAGTTCAGGGTCAGGTACACACTCCTGTAGCGGGAGTTCAGGGTCAGGTACACAACTAACAAACATCAGGATTTCAGGGTTTTGCCAGGCAGATTGGGGCTGTAGGCTTCTCTCCTACGCCATACAGCAGTGGGATTTCTGAAAACGGATACGCACATCTGTATGCTGCCATCCACGCAAAAGGCAACACACATACGTTACGGGATGTGGAACAGAGCGCTCAAGGACGTGACGACGGGATTTCAGTATGATGCCTGTTATGTGGAGGACCTTCCAGAAGGGCGAACAAATACCCCACCACCTCTGCCTGAAAGGAGAGTGACCCCGATTCCCCATCCAACAAAGGCAATCATTTTGTCGTGATGGAGGTCACCCCCCCCCACCTCCGAGGAACGCCTTTATGGGACAGGCAAGATCAGAGCGATCTGAGTCTTTTTTCCCCATGACTGCCGACAAGTTCACTGACTCAGCAGCAGGAAGATCCTGGAAGGGCCAAACAGCACCAGACAGACGAGGTAGGTCTCAGAAATCAGGCGATAATCATCACCAGCTTATTCAGGAGGACAAAAGCAGAATTCAGACAAAAAAATAATGACAGAATTGGCAAAAAGCACTGAGGAGGAGACAGAAATTACACCTATGGGCTGTGAGTGAACAGGCGTGTCTCATCCCGGGACCATGGAAAACACACTGCGATATAACAGTCATCCCGCTGTTCTGACACGCCTGTCTGAGCCTTCATGGTCATGCCAAGCTCCACCCAGGTGCAGATCCCGTCCACTGCCACCATCAACCTGAAACAGACTTTTTTTTTTTTAAACAAGGTTCATCCCAGAATTCTTCCTGTCCCTGTTCAGGGTCTGTGGACCCAAATCTGGACTGATGCCCGCTTCACGACCTCAGAGACGAAGCAAACGGCGTGCTCACAACTGTACTTCTCGCTGCTTTTAAAAAAAATAAAAAAATAAATAACCAGATAGAAAAGGCATAAAGCATAACGGGAACCATGGTAACAGCAACAGCAACAGGGTTGTGCAGGTACAGGGGCCAGGAGAGAGGCAGCAGGCAGGCAGGCCGGCCGGACGGCTACCCCCTCCCTGAGGCACGGCTGAGTCAGAGCCCCACGCATATCTTAATTTGCAATGATGGAAGGGTAGGGAACGTTTGTGTAGACATGGCGACTGCCTGCCAACGCTGTGCCTCCCTCCCACGGCTTTGATTGAAAATATGAAAAACAATCAGCAATCCTGCCTTCGCGACGAGCCACGGTCAGGCCAGGCACAGTGGCACATGGGGGGGCAGTCTGAATGTGGTGAATAACGCTGACCAAAGCCAGGTGCGCATACGGTCCTGAGGGCGCCACCTGCTGAAAAGTATTTGAACGGCAACAGCGATTTCCCATTCGCAAACGCGCTGTAAAACACAGCCACCCGCGGGCGAGAGGTTAATGCTAAATTATTCAAATGTGTTTCAGTGTCAGTCCCCTGTCCTGCCGCGTGCGACGCCAACGCAGGACGCAGGGAACATCCCCACGCGAGAGATAAATCACACCGGCGCTTGTTTTTCATCAAGCCGTATTATAAGAACGTGTGCTGGCAGTGTTACTGAAGTATGAATCTAAGCATGACCACCGAGTGATTAGCATTAAATACTGGGAGCTTGGCCAGGTCTGATTAAGTAGGTAAGGACAAAATTCATTGCGGGGCAAAGCTGCACCGCGACGCACATTACCGCCCCCCCACACCCCACAAACACCAGACCCTCATTCTTTACACATCAGTGCAACTTTGACACTCATTTATAAATCTAGACCGAGTCAGCCTCAGTTAATCAAGACAGATTAATGGCCCCAGAGCGGCGAGGTCATCCGAAAAAGTCATGGGTTTTCTACAGAATCAGAAACGAGATCATATACCCCTGGCAAACAGCAGTAAGACTCAACCCCCTAACCCCAAACAGTCAGAGTTAGGGGTTAAGGTCTGTGGTAAATCGGGCTTTGGCATGGGGATACGCGGTCGTGGGTTTTACGCCGGCACCCTGCAGGGTGGGAGATCAGCGGAGGGTGTGACATGTTACATGGATGGAGACCACCCAGCAGGAACTCAGACACTACCAGGACCAGCACCCCTCGCTGTCCAGACCCTCTGCTGTCACACACGTGGAAGTCCCAGCTGGCGGAGTGACGGACAGGCAGGGGTATGGATTTTCTCACTCAAGTGCAAAAACACGATAATTCCAGTTAAGTGACTAATGGGCTGTTTTTACAGTGAAGGAGACCCGCGTGCATCGCTGGGGTCTGAGGAAGGAATCATTAGCTTTGCCATGCTGGCAGAGCCTCGGAATCCAGATGAAGTGTGAAATAGAGAATTAAAAAAAGCTCAGAGTTTATTTCGTTCTGATCAAAATGTACTGCTCAGACCAGGAAAAGCTGTTTGCGACCATGTTTACCACTTGGAAGCGCACAGTCCATTTGTTAATTAAGCACCTTGCAAGCTTAGGCCACCTTGGAGCTCTCCAGTGCACAATCCACTGTATACCACAGCACTGCTGAATTCTCCAGTGTAAAGGGCCGAAATTAATTTTCACACACGTAGGGCCAGCCAGGTGAATCATAATAGTAAATCAATGGCCAGCTATAATCTTTAGTTCTAAATAAGGTTGCTTAACAGAAACAAAAAACAAAGGAACTGCTATGGATCATTTAGACTGTAACAGTGATTCAAGCTGAGTGATACTCCACAGTCCTGTGTAACCTGGCACGCAAGTCTATTTTTAATAATCACTAAACACTAAATAAGTTGTGTTTTACCCATAATGCATCAGAGTTCACGCAGCTACATAAAGCTAAGTTAATGAAACTGTGACCGAATATATACATTCGCATTTCTCTGCTACCTCAGCTGTATATCACTACTACTTACTCACTTACACATTGGTACATAAAGACTGGCCTTTGGGTTTAGCTGGGGGCAGCTTCACACTAACAACTGGCTTATGGTCTCAGCAAAGGACTGTTTTTGAATTCAAGACAGTGGCTTAGGACATATATAAGGAACATGTTTAATGGTATTAGGCTTCGGTGATGTCCAATTTTCTTCCTGTCCAGACGTTACACCGCAGTAGACAGTATTTCAACAGGATTTTAAGAAGAAACTCTATTTCAGTATACCACAATATGCTAGACCTAGTTCTACTAATCAAAGCATCTGCGGTTCAGAAACATGACAATAATATTTTCAAGGACAAGAATGTGGTACTCTAACTGTGGTACAAGCAGGTTAATGTAGTCAGAGGCATCGAGCACTAACCCTTACATATTCTAGCTGTCACACTGATTCCACCTTGTTATCCATCCGTAGATTTCAAACCACTTAGCCTCCTCAAAGTCTTCCTGGGGCTACAGTCCAGGAGACAAACTGGACAGAACACCGACCCATCATAGGGCACATATATGTACAGCTGTACACTGTTGGAAATTTGGAGACACAGATTAAATGAACAGCATGTCTTTTGACTGCCAGGAAACTGGAGCACCTATTGGAGACCCACACAGACAGAGCAGATACAGAATTCAAACCCACAGCTCTTGAGGTGTGAGGTAACCGCTATCAGCCGAAGCAAAGCTGCGGCCATCGACACTCGCCTATGAGGACCGCTTCATTATGCCGACGCGCCACGCCTCCACCGCAGGAAGGAGCAGAATGGTAGGCAAGTGCCCTTCCCCGATTCTCTTCTGAATCATCTTTCACTAGACTAGATCATGAATTTAAATTGGCTTACAGGAGCAACGCTTTAAGGCTCCAAGGCTCTGCTGCTTTCTAGAAGGCCTGTCTGGATGTATTCCCAGATGTAGTAATTATTTTTTTGGGTAGCAGAATCGGGGTTTGCCGGAGACAGAGCGAATCCATCCATCTTCCACTATCTTCCATAACCATGTGTCCAGTACAGGGTTCACCATGAGTCAGGAGTCTATCTCGTGGTGCACAGGGCCTTGGGGACAGGTGCCAGTCCATTGCAGGGGACAGAGTTAATGTGCTCGCTAAGCGTCTGGGGTATTTTAATAAGGTGATCACTAATCTCTGCTGCTTGTGGGGTATGGAAACGTGGTGATGCATTTGAGGATCAGGTGAAAATTCTACCAGGAGCCGTAAATTAAACTGTCTCTCTTGATGCACCTGGATCACATCCAATTCAATGTAAGTGCCATTGGAAAAGGAAGTCTTTATTTTTTCACAAACCTATATAAAATCCCTGCGACCCTGACCTTGGTTGGAAGATGGATGGATGGATGGATGGGTGGATGGATGGATGAGGCTATTAACAGTACATGTCTTCATTTCAAGATAAAATGCAAAAGAAACAGAAGTGTATTCCGTTTTTCCTTAAGCCATTTCCCATGTAAGACACACAAATCTGTTTTTAGCAGCTGGGTCAAAAAGTGGCTTGAGGGGGCTGATGGCAGCAACTTTAATTGGCCAGGTAAGTGAGGCTGTGAACATAAGATCCGCAAATGCTTAAGTCGCACAGGCAATAGCTCCCCTCTTCATAACAGCAAGTTTCCAAAATACCCACACTAAGGCCTGCCTCACTTACAGACTTACAGACACAGCAGGCCGCTTATGGTGTTACAGCGCAGGAAAAAACCCTTTTCACACACCAACCTTGGCTTATAACGGTAAGCCTTTATTGTCTCTTACACTGAAATGTCAGGTAGCACTGTGGCGTGGTATCTAAAGACACTGCGTGCAGCCTTGTTGGTTTAAAAAGCCACTATTACTTTTATTTAAAGCATGAAAGACAAGGTAAAGTGAGCGGTTTGCACACGCAGATTGTGGGTGGTGCTGGTCAGGCACACCCTGACCTATGAACAAAAAACACATACAAGCCAACAAACAGCTAGGTAGTAAACAGGTTAGACGTGAATTATGATGATGATGATTATTATTATTATTATTATTATTATTAACATGTACTTGAAAGGCCAGACCACTATGGGGGATGTAAATGTGATTGCAGGGAGGGCACAGACATGGCCAGAGCCCCAGGGGTCCAGCAGGTGCCGTTCGGGGGTCAAACCTTACCGCCAATGGGGCTTTATGCGGCCCGCAGGCCCCGCCCGCCTCTTTCTTGCAGTTAAATTGCAGTGAGTGTTTCCAGTGCGGCCGCTGCCCCCTGGCGCTGCTTGTATTTGTGCAAGGAAGCCGGTCAGAAGCTGGCTGCACCCGTTAAATAACAACGCGAATGGCCACGGGGAAAGCGGACCAAACCGCAGCCGTAATTACAAGTAATTAAGCCCAGTGCACGATTAAATCGTGTTGTTTTAATGAAGTCATGCGTGTTAGTATCAGTGAGGTACAAAAAGGCTTTAAAAAAGACTCCTGTATAGGTTTCGTTCAGTATACACCCCCCAAACACCCGAAGGAGAACCAAAACAGCCCCAAATGGATAATTAGACATGGTATTGTAGTTTGTGCATTTAAGCTTCAAGCCTTTATTAAATATGAGGAAGGTTTCACTACGTGGAACATGATGAACATGTTATATATAAAGAAACACTATAGGCTGTTGCTTCTTAATGCTTTGGCTTTATCTGTGACCATGGATCAAGTCGGTAACGATAAACAATCCCAATCCAAACCTTAACCCCAAACCTAACCAAAACCTTCACATGAACTCATCAAATGCACACCAGGCACTTTCTAATTCCCAGAGCAAGAGTCATTACCCAGCTTGAGGTTTTCATGTGTACAGTCCCGTAAATTGGGACAGGGAATATCGGGACGAGTCTGGGTATCTCGATGTTTCCGACGCAATTTTAGGATTTCTAATGAGTTTCTTCTGCTGGACCCCAACGGGAGGCAGGCAACAGGCGGTGAGGATTCAAAGCATGAAATGGGAACCGTTTTAACCACAAAGCTGCTGGCTCTCAAAGAGAGATCAAGAGCAGAGACACAGCGGAAAAGACATTAAAAGAGGCACAGAAGCTCTACCTCTCACAGCTCCTACTGATACCGCTCTCAGCTGCAAGCCCAGGATAAGGATCGGGGTTCAACCCTATAGCGCATCCGTGTGGTACTCACATTAATGCACATTTTGGCACTTATACACCATACATAGATAACATTTGCATTTACTGGCAAACTATTTCAGTCTGGAGTTACAAGTTCCGCAATGAAATTGAAGGTCTGCATGTCCCGCATTAAATACAATAAAAGAAAACGGCTGCCCAGAAATTATATTGCTTTAAAAGAACAAAACGCATCGGTCTGCTTTCCAAGCCGGGAGCTGTAACAACATCTCGGATAAGTCTCTCCTTTCATGTGACAGACTAGGAGCTGTTATACTGAGCCCTTGACACCTGGAAAATACTGCGGTAAATATAACAGCTGCCGAAACCAAAATTCACCGGTGCTATTTGTCAATTAAAGATAAGATACATTCCTGTGTCCTACTGCGGTGGGACAGCAGGGGTACGTCTTGGGTTGCACATATCTGTAGGAAATCATGAATTTTTCTCTTATAACGAATGCACTTATTTCATCATATGTATTTGGTGCGTGTATGTAGTACAATTAGAACTGATCTCCTTTTTGCAGTTAGGCTGCAGAACATTGTAATCAGCATAAAATAAAGCGAATACACAGGCACACATAGGCTGTACGATAAAAAGAAATCAAATATACTATTTTAAAATACCGTGACAATACTGTATACCACAGTATAATGTAAAATACACACAGTGGGGAAAGAGTAAGTGCAACGTGAGCTATTCAAAGAACAAGAACGTTTTAAGTAGGCTTCACTGGGATGTATCAAATTTTGCTACCACCAAGTATTTATCTAAGCAAGAGATTTTAAAACACACATAATATAATGGAAATTAAGCGCTGAAGACAGACCTAGATATTCGTCAGTAATTATGGGATGGCAGTATGCTTCGGAAAGAACGCAGTATTTATGCTGGATTCTCGTTTCAACCAGATACTCAGTTGACCTCTAGAGTTTTACATTTCTACCAGTAACTGTTTCCAGCTCCTCCTAGTGGTCAGGAAGCATAATGCGCTAGTGTTTATTTCAAAATATTTTTATTTAATTCATTTATTAATTCATTAATTAATTCATTCATTCATACATTTATTATTTGAGCACAGCAGGCAGGCCAGAAAAAAAGGAACAACGAGAGTCTTCACTGGCCTGCTTTCGGGATGGCCAAGCAATTATGAGCAGATGTAGAGAGAACTTAGCAGGACAGGGTTCAGATCAAGACCGGAGGAGACTTCAGCTTCCTCCTAATACCCCGTCAGGTGATGCGGAGGTCAGCTACCTGAGGTAGCTTCAAGCACGCCCGCGAGTCGGGGATCTGTCCTCTGTGGAGTGGGCGAGGCCTCCGGTGTCTGGGGTGGGGAGCGGATGGAATCCCTGGCGGGGACCGCATACTGCTTCCCCTCCCTGCCCTCCAGGGTGCGCACAGTTCCGGAGATGAGGCGCCGGGGATCCAGGCTTGGCAGGGCGGGGCAGTCACAGCTGGCCCTCAGCTGCAGGGCCTGGGGACACACGGGGGACAGGGGCACAGAAAACACGACGGGATTCATACGAGTTTATTAAAAGTGTGTCAGTTACAGGGGACCCTGCTCAGGCAGTCTCCATGTCTCCATGTTTCCCCTCATTCCGCATAGCAATACAAGGTAAAAACCCATCTTTGATCGGAGGGGGTGACAGACCCCCCCAAAGACCGAGAGGCCCCCACAGACCCACCCAGACACCAGCAGACCCCCCAGGGACTGGCAGACACCCATGCTGCCAATCATCAGGCACTTCCTACTCAGAGCCCTCATTATGGGTTTTATATTTCTGTTAATGAAGGTTTAACGAAGACAGCCCCACCTTATTAATGATGACGGACCCCCACCAAGCCACCATCATAAGATGGGGGGGGGGCTGAAGCCAGAGTCAGCTGGTTAACGTTACTCATCCCAGTAACAAAAGGAGCAGCTGGAGGTGCCGGATCACACAGCGATGCAGACGCCAATGCACACGGCAATGCAGATGGCGATGCAGACAGCCATGCAGACGCTAATGCACAC
>JAODKM010000032.1:20809551-20823325 GCA_026780845.1 Petrocephalus sullivani
CTGCCTGTACATTATATATACTATATTATTAGAGCTATATACTATATAACTTTGTTGTGGCATTAATTTGAAAAAAAAGGATTATAATCAGACTTGTTTAGGATTTGTATCTTAGGACTTAAGACCGTGGTTTTCACCTAGATACACCCACGTCCCTTCTGCCGTATGAGACAGGGTCCATTTGCATGTCTCTGCCCCGAAAAGGCACCCAGATCATTCCATGCCGATTGTGTTCCTTCCCAAGACCTGACACCCATACTGAAGATCCAAGGAACGCTACCGATGAACATGTATTCATGTAAATAACTGTTGCTGAATGTTTGACAGCAGTGCTTCGAACCCACAGATGGTCTACATTTTCGCTCCCTCCCAGCTCGTGAACCGACTACGGGGCCCCGAGGACTGGATTGGGACACACAGCTGTACAGTAATCAATGTGAATGAATCTGAAAGACCAGGTCCATAGATTCACTCAACACTGCAATTTAACTACCAGGACACACCCAGGTCCAGAAACCGCTACAACATTTATAAGCTCCCGAGTTCATGAAAGACCAGGTCCATAGATTCACTCAACACTGCAATTTAACTACCAGGACACACCCAGGTCCAGAAACCGCTACAACATTTATAAGCTCCCGAGTTCATAATTCACTGCAAACTGAAACAATGCAATGGAAAATTACAGGGTGTCAAAATACTGATGTTGGAATAATGCTTGTTTGAGAGAAAAAGTGTGTCACGTCTCTGCATAAAAATGAATTAAACACTGCAGTCAATAATTTAATTCAGCCAGAAGTCTATTTGAACTAGGCTGTGTGCAGATGGGCAGTGATTCCAGAGTGAGACTTGGGAAAGTTAGTCAAGGGCTTTAGTGGGACAACACTGTACAAGCACTTTAATGCGAGTGAAAAGAGGCCAGGCAGGCTGTCAAGTCAGAGTGTCACGAACGACAGTAACACTCCAGACAGGGGGTGCATGCCCCCACCCCCCCACAGCGCCAGCAAGCCCGCGGCGGACACACTCACAGAGTGGCCTATTATGGCGTGAGCCATCTCGTGACCCAGGACGAAGGTGAGCTGATGTATGTCAGCGATGGTATCCAGCATGCCGGAGAAGACAAATATTTCCCCGTTCTGGAAGGAACCACACGAGGGCGCTAGTGAGCAGTTCTGTGTGCACCACTCTCATATTAATGTGTAATTTACGTACTTTCAGAGACTTATCTACTCATTCAGTCTTATTTCTGTATTATACATCTGCCACCCCTGGTAAAAAGGTGCCACTACGGACCGGGAGCACAAATGCGTTGGTGGAGGGTCGGTCCACCACATGGACGCTCCAGGGCACAGTGGCCATCTCTGGGATGTCCTGGTTCCTCTGGGCCAGATGTTTCACCACCAACTCCACCGTCTTGTGCCTTGGGTCTTCTGGGGGAATAAGGGACTCCTTGTATTCCTCCATCATCTAAGAGACAGCAGACAGATGTTGTTAGTGATTTTTTTTTTTCCTCCCGGACTGGAGACGCCGGGATTGGGGGAGGGGGTCCCCGTCGCATTGTCACCTCCTCTGCCGTCAGGCTGGCCAGCTCCATAAACTGCTCCCGGCTGAACACCAGGAGGCGCGTGCGTCCCGTGACGGGGGACTCGTCCAGGTGCGTGAGGCAGAAGGCGGCGAGGAGCGTCAGAAGGGCCGATACCACAGCTGCCAAGTACCACCTGCGCCTCCAGGCCTCCTGGCGAAGCAGCTCCTTGCGGTTGGGGGGGAGAGAGCCCCACCACTTCCTGATACTCCTGCGGGAAAGAGGCACGCTTTTGGCTCCGGCTGCACCGGGCACCCCATAGCGGGCCAGGACCCTCAGACGGAACCCATCAGACAGCACATACGTGTAAACATAACTATGTCACGGCGCGGAACAACCTGGACCTTCATGTTCGATGGGACCCTACCCTCGTACCCATAATAAAAAAATAACACCTAAATATCCTCAGGAAAACATCCGGTGATATAAACAGATACAGCACATAATAAGTTACTCTGCTAAAATAATCAACTAATAATCAACTTTAAAAACAGAGAACACTAATCTGTACATAATAAAAATATTAAACCAAACTGGATAACCTTTAGGGAAATGGCATAATTTAAAAGGTGATTCAACACCTTGGAGGAAACTTATCTTAAACACAGAAAAAACTTTAATGTAAATTACCAATGGGCATAACGGTCCCTTCTCCTACCTTCAAGGCAAAGAGACAGAACATCACACAGACAAAGATTCAGACTCGCTTACGTCCAAAGCTTCCATTTTTTGCCATCTATAATAATGCGTGAATAATTTCACCAAGCAATCATTTAAATATACATCAGTGCTTGCAATACTTTAATGATACAGTTCTGGAATCTGTACCTTCCCAGAATGATAACCATCACCCTCTGTACCGGTTTGAAAATAAGCCACACGAGTGGGGCAGGCATGGCCCTGCATGAAGGTGAGGTGTGAAAGAGCCGAATGGAGACAGCAGGAACGGGAGGGAGAGGAGTGTGTAAGTTACAAGGTCCCACGGAGCAAGGCCTCAACTCTCCACCAGGGGGCGACGATCCAGACGTAAAAATGGTGCACTTGCTCCAGAGTGCGCCAGGGGGAGCAGAGCGGCATGTAATGGTGGTGCAGTGAACACCAGAGGGCGCAGGGCCACAAACACCGACAGCATAGTTCCTGCATTCAGGGCCAGGGGACACAGGGCATCGTGTCCTGATGGCACAGTGTCTCAGTGGTGTGCCAGAGGGCATGGCATGGCCAATGCCAACAGCAGAGCCCCTCCATTCAGTGCCAGGGAGCGCAGGGCACCGTGTCCTGATGGCACAGTGTCTCCGTGGAGTGCCAGAGGGCAGGGTATGGCCAATGCCAACAGTGGAGCTCCTCCATTCAGTTCTAGGGGGTGCAGCGCGTCCAGTAAAGACAGAAACATTGCAGGGCTTCAGGAGCAAACACGGCCCTCGAATACGAAGCATTTCCCCTTAAACAATCTTCTCCCAACAACACCTGAGGACAGGAAAAGTCAATGACAACTACAGTGAGCCAATAGGCATGCGAAATTAAACTCATGATTCAGAGGGTCTTTGAGATCAAAGTGCATGTTGAACTACAAATTCTCCAAGTGACATGTGCATAATCAGCTCCGAAGAAAAGTAATCAATATCACTATCTGTTGGAAGGATTTTCTAGACTTGTGCTAGAAAACATATATAAAATTAAATAATACTGATTCATAATCATACGAAATACTGCTGATTTTGAACAAGTCGTACATTATGGGTATAATCGCGATGTACATATTTGGAAATCAAATACTTTTAAACACTGCAGACATCGCAGAATTAATGAATTAATGAAACTTCAGTGTCGCCGCACGCTTTAATGTCAGAGCACCGGCAAACAAGTTCAGTTTAATGAAGTTTCTTTATCGATACGACGCTTAGCTTGTTAGGAAAGGGGACATTTAAGTTCCTTACGCTTTTCTCCCGGCAGCGATATCCTTGCCCTTCTGTGGGGGACTTTTATAAAAGTCCTTCCCTAGCCATGCTACGGCTAACGTCAGACACAGCTCCACCCCGCCGCTTATAACCCACTTTTCCCATAGTGACCGGTGGATTGTCAGGAAACGGTGCCGCTAAAGGCCAGTCGAGGTCAGACTGGATCAAACTATAAAAAATGACACCGAACCGGCCGCCGGGCCGGCAGGAGGGACGCGCTGAGCTCGGCGTGTAGCGGTGTCACACTGAAAGGCGCCGTACAAGCAACGCGCGGCCGCCATGCACTTGGTTCCGCTGATTACCTCAATCTAATAAAGCCAAGATTTCGATTGTCACACGATAACAGCTGAGGGACGGGAAATCTGCAGGGCCAGACAACATTCCTGGGGAAGCACCGAAAGTCGATGTCAAGACCAGCATGGCAATGCTTTACCGCTTATTCAAAAATATATGAGACAAGGAGCAAGGTTTATTAGAGTGGAAAGAAGGCTACCGAAGAAAGGTGACCTTAGATCCTATCATAACTGTAGGAGGATAATGCTGCTGTCCATCCCAGGTAAGACAGAGTCCTCCAGAACAAGATGGAAGACAACCCCCAGCTCTGACCTACAAGCTGCTTTTCACAAGAACAGATCCTGACCAGATCACAGTGCTGCGTATCATTCTGGAGCAGTCCCTGGAGCTCACCAACTCCTGTCAGTTTTATCGACTATGAGAAGGTGTTTGACACTGTGGATAGACAGATCCTCTGGAAACTGAGGCACTATGGGGTGCCAGAGAAGATCATTAATATCATCAGGAACTCCTATGAAGGAAAGACCTGCAGGGTGATACAGGGCCTGCAACTTGCCTTCCAGGTGCAGACAGGAGTAAAGCACGGATGCTTGTTGTCACTTTTCCTGTTCCTGATGGCGATAGACTAAATCATGAGGACATATACAGCTTAGAGAAGGAATGGCATCCAGGGGACACTTTGGACAATGTTGGATTAACTGGATTTTGTTGATGACTTGGACCTTCTTTCTCACACCCAACAACAGATGCAGCCAAAGACCATAACAGTTGCAGGGAACCCAAGCACCCCTGGGCCTCGATATCCACAAAGGGAAGAGCGAGGTCCTCCAGGTCAACACAGACAATGCTGCCCCATCATGCTGGAAGGTAAAGCAGAAGAAGTGGAGAGCTTCTCCTGCTTGGGCAGCATTGTCGACATTGGGTGGGCCAGATGCCGAGGTAGAAGACCGGATTGGTTAGGCAAGGGTAGCTTTCCATTAGCTAAATAAATAAATATAATATAATAATGGGGATCCTCAGATGTGACCATCAGAATGTTCAATGCCACGGTGAAGCCTGTCTTGCTTTATGGAGCAGAGACCTGGAGTACAACTGTTGCAACCATAAACAAAATCCAGACATTCACCAGCACCTGCTTCAGTAGAATCCTATGAATTTGCTGGCCGGTTACAATCAGCAACCAGGAGTTGTGGAAAACGAAGAAGACAGCAGCCTGCAGAGGAAGAAATGCACCAAAGACCCTGGTTGAATACGGTCTGCATCAAGCAGCACAAGACATGGCCTCTTTTGGAATGCACAAGGGGGAAGGAAGGAGTCGAGCACGAAACACTGGATGCAGACATAAAGAGGTTGAGCATGTGTAAAGTTGCTAGTCTAAGCTTGTGTAGGATTAAGGACATAAGAACATAAGAAATATACAAACGAGAGGAGGCCATTCGGCCCATCGAGCTCGTTTGTGGAGAAATTAACTAATAGCTCAAGAGTTGTTAAAATCTTATCTAGCTCTGATTTAAAGGAACCCAAGGATTTAGCTTGCACTACACTAACAGGAAGACTACTCCATACTCTAACTACCCGCTGTGTAAAGAAGTGCTTCCTCAAATCCAGCATAAAATGCTCTCCCGCTAATTTCCACCTATTAAGGGCATACTGTGGCATGTGGCCTTCTTTAGCACCCCCCCGGCAATTTTTATTGCCAAGATTTCAAAATGCCGGAATAGTATTGCTTTGAAAGTAACATATACTGCGGTATAATGTCTGGATGGTACAAATTATTTATGGAGTTTAAAAGTAAAAATTACAAATGTGGAATACCTCCTCCCCTCCTACAACAATTCTTCTTCTGCTTTTTCTTGGTTGACCTTCTGTTCTGGGAAAATCTCTGCTGCCACCTACAGCAAACAGTCAGTCAATTGCACAGTCGACACAAATGATCTCCACTGGAGAAATAAATCCGGGCTACACGCGCACTGTCTGGCATGAACCCCTGATTACGAAATTTATGTCTCTTCACCTTGTGCGAGACCAAACGCATACACCGAAAAAAGTGCACCAGTCCGGCCATCTGCACATGGTTGTTAAGTGCACAAAACACACTGTGGAATGCAAATACTTCAAAGCATCAGTCACGGAGGCAGCTGCCACGATTTTCAATTTCTATCAACATTTGGAAAGGAAACACAAAGGTACTTTAATGCTTTTTATGCAATGGCTGACCAAGCATCCAACTATATATAGTAATATAGCAATAGCTATCCAGCCGGTTAGTCAACGTTTTAAAATAATAATTATTGTTGTACATTATTAATGTCCGTGTATAAAATTCTATATTTCACATTGCAGACCGTGGTCTCCAGTGAGACACAGTAAGTTAGGCCTAGTGTTGAGCTTGCCTGGAGTAGATATCTTTAATAATGGCTTTAGGGGAGAAAAGGGACAATAGCTGAACAGGGTAATTTTAGGCTTTAGTGGTATATAATTTTTCATGCCGTTATACCATCCAGATATTATACTGTAGTATGCTGTATTTTGACGGTACGTTCAGAAGTAACGCTATACTGGGGGTTCCACATTATAAATTTTGCGATACATACTCAAAAATAAATACAAGTAACTGTCAACTTGCATTAGCATTTGAGACCAGGACTACTGCATGCAAGTCAAGTTGGGTAACTTGATAATTACATAGGAGAAGCAAGACATTAAGGACAGTACTGTAATATACACACAGTACTCTACAGCAGATAATGTAAGTATAAAATTACAACACATCTCCCACAGCACAGCATTAGGCTGGTCCTTAGAAGAGAGTTAGAGTTAGGAGTTAGGGTTAGGGTTAGAGCTGGGGTTAGGAATACTGCTAGGGATTGGGTTAGGGGTTAAGGTTAGGGAGTGTAATTGGTTTGGGGTTGGGGTTAGGGTTAGGGAATAGGTTCGGGATTAAGTATAAGGAATGGGGTTTGTTAATGATTAAAATTGGTGTTAGGGATTTCAGTTAGGGATATGGTTAGCAGTTAGGTTTACGGTAAGATTCAGGTTAGCTCTAAACTTAGCAAGCATCTGATAGGATCCCCATATCCTCCTCGACAAGAGCAATCTAAAGAATGTCTCCCACATCTCAATGACCTTCCTTAGCCGAAATAATGCCAGCTTCCTATCGTTGTACTGTTAATGTCAAAATGTTAAATGATGGTTTTGATATACAGTCGTCCCTCGTTTATCACGTTCAATCCGTCCCAGACTCTACCACATGGCCCGCAGTACCACCAGGTGGCACAGTAACACATCAGGCAAAGTTTGGGGTATGGAAATATTGTTAGTAACTGCTAAGGCTAGGGTTAGTATGCACTTTGGAGCCATTTGAGTTATAATGTTCTCTTTGTAAACATGGGTATTGTTAAAATAAGAGCAATCTGCTACAAATAGCAAGTGAAGCTTGGCACCTGGAGGTTTTCGAAAGTGTTGATTCATAATTACCAAGTTCTAGGTTGCTCGAGTACTCGATTCTCTAATTAGCTGCCAAGCGGTGCTAGATCAATGGAACGGTGTTCTTCTGCCCTCATAGATAAAAATATAAACATGGATTCTTAATTTTACCTGCGTTTCGCCAGTTTATCCACAAGATGGCGACAAAACCATGGTGAAATTAGTTTTACTTTTGTATCTCAAGCACTGTTGTGCGTACAGACTTGATACCTGGAGGTCAGGGTCAGGACTATACAGTTGCTATACATTATTATGTCATTTACTTTGCACCCTTTGTGACTGTATATCTTGATCTCTGCATGATATTCCAGGCACTGATGCTGGATGAGGAGGCCTGTCTCGCAATCTCCTTTCTAGTTCATTCCAAAAATGTTCAGTGGGGCTGAGTCAAGTTCATCCACACCAGACTCACCCAACTGGGCCTTGCTTTGAGCACTGGGGCACAGTCATGCCAGAACCGAAAAGGGCCTTCCCCAAACTGTTCCCACAGAGGTGGAAGCATAGACTTTGTGGAAGCCCAAAATGTCTTGGTATGCTGAAGCATTAAGCATTAAGAGTTCCCTTCACTGCAACTAAGGGGCCTGGCCCAACCCCTAAAAACAGCCCCATACCACTATGCCTCCTCCATCACGCCTTACCTTTGGCACAATGCAGTCCGGCAGGTAACGCTCTCCATCCGACGCTTGGCATTGCACACTGCATTTTGGAGATGTGAGGCTTGCATGCAGCTGCTCAGCCGTGGAAGCCCATTGCATGAAGCTCCTGGCACACAGGTTTTGTGCTGGGGTTAATGCCAGAGGAAATTTGGAACTCCGCAGTTATTGGGTCAATGGAGTGTTGGCTACTTTGAGGCACTGTTGATTTCATGTCTGCGGACAGCCAAGTAGCCATTTGTCACCTATTAAGAGCACATCTGCACTATGTTTAGAGCCTCACAAACAACCAGTACATTAACAACATCGAAGCAGTGGTTTGTCATTTCCTGTCAAACACCTTTTGGCCGGAAGGCTTGGTGCCTGAGTGGCACTTCATCTGGTTAGTAAATGTGCCTGTTATGATCTTGTTGACAGTTGTGACAGACAGTTGTCACTGGGCAGTTTTGAGCATATGAATGTGCGTAACTGGGCACAGGGCTGTGAAGTTGAACAGAGAGGTGTGAGTAAAGCTGCTACTGCAAACTAAGTGCAGAATAGGGAACAATGCTTGTGATTAGAGAGAGGGCGGTATGGCTGTTATAGGGTAAATATTATACAGGGAGGGCATGGTCAAGAATTTTTACTCAACGGTATTTTTAGGTACCACTGGAATCAGATGAGTTTACACATTGTGTGCTTAGGATTGCGACACTCCAAGGAGAATTAAACTACATATTGACATATGAGACATTTTATAGTAGGCTGTGTAAATGGTAATGTCAGAATATCAAATAAAATGTCCCCAAACTTATGAATATGCTGGCTCCACATGCAGTCATAAATGCATGGTCCTCTTTCCAATACAGATCCACAAGTGGTGTATTTCCGTTCGACTACTCGCTCGATTCCACGCACTTCGTGAACCATTTGAGTGGGAGTTGGTACACAGAGTTTCGAGCGTCATGGATTATGTCATCGGATGTTGACAATTCGAGCACCGTCATGGGGCTCCATCTGAAAGGGCGCTCGTTATGCGACACAGGCTCCGAAGACTCGGCCCCAGAAGTAACATCACTACTCACAGGTGTCAGGGTAGCTGTGCTTACTCCTTGTTACCCCTTTCTGCCTTGTGTTTGGACACCTCATGGTTCTCTTCATTATACTTCCCTTATACGGCGTCATGATACTTGTATTTGATTTAAACATTATTAGTCATCACTGATGCAATGCATTTTGGGATATGTATTTAGCCGAAGACCATTTATATGTGGTGTTTGCCAAAGTTTGAACAAAGTGCATATCACGCGCGCTGCACTTGGCTTATTTGGGGAATCGGGACACCATTGAATACTTCCGCTAAGCGCTTGAATGCGCACACAAATGGGAGAGAGCTGGTGGATCTCTGCTGCAACCCCGGGAAGTGAATTTGTTTTGTGATACTGCTGTCGATGGCCCCCAAAATAGCTGAGATGAGTCAGCCAGACGCCCCCGGCGGCATTTGTCAAAATTTTCTGATCAGTGGAGCCTTCGGTATGATTGCATTGAGAAATCAAGACCTGGCTGAAGTCACGAGTTTTGTTTAACTGTGTCGACAAGTCTGCTTAACGTCAAGTGGTATTTCGTAGTAATAATAAAAGCAAAAGATATGAGCATAAGAACTATTTTTTGATGGCTGACAGTTTTCGCTGGATGTAGAAGTTGTCCATCACCCCACACGCAGTAGACTGATGCGTGGATGCTGGCTTCAGGCTCACCCCAAGCATGTACTGGATATCTACAAGACGGATAAATATACAACCAAGACATCCTCATAATGTCAGGGTGGGTGCCCGTCCCACCCTGTCCTTTGTGACCTTCCCAATTTAGCCAGCTGGTGTTGCTGGCCATCCTGATTCCCCTCCTTGTGGGCTGAGTGTGTGACTCTGTTACCTGTGTCATAGGTTCAAGCTGGTTAAAGGCCAGCCTTCTCTTACTCTGTATTTTTGTGTTTTTGTTCCCTAGGGTTCCATTTTCCATTTTGAGTTTGTCAGTTCTAGGTTTACCCTCTTTGTGTTTTTGGTTACTCTGCTCCATTTGTTATCCCAGTGTATTGGTAGGTATTTTCTAGTCTGTGTCTGTAGTGTTCCCTAGGTCTGTTAGTTAAGTTCTTCTACCTGTCGCTCGTTGTTGCCCTCCCCGATTGGTTAATTGAGTTGCACCTGTTCCTTGTTTGCCCCGGTGTTTCTTTGTATCTAAGTGCCTGCCTTTGTTTGTATCTTTAGTCGGTCATTGTGTGTGTATTGTGGTGCTTCAGTTTTGTTTCCTGGTATTACCCCCTTCTCAGCGTTAGCTTGTTGTGTTTAGTTATGGTTTCTCAAGTTGTTTTTACTGGTGTTTTCTTTTGGCCCCTCGTGGTCTGATTGCTTTGTAGTTTCCCCAGTTCTGTTCAGCCCCCCCAATAAACCCTTTTTTGTGCTGGAGCCGCAAGTGGGTCGTCGTCCTTTTTCCCTGCCTGCACCATCCCATGCCGCCTGGGGCTTTATTCCAGATGTAGGTCTGCTACTGATCATGCTGGGAATGTTATTCCCGAAGCATCATATGATAAGTCTTGCCAATAATTACTACGTTACTATGTTACTACCACAGCAGACAAGGTAATGACCGGATACCCTGAACCAGAACATCCCACCCTCGTTCCTAATGCTTCGTAAGGCCATCGGCGAGGAAACACTGCAGATAACAGGAAGGGATCCGGACCTGGGGTTGCTGACAGGTGGTTCCAGACTGAGATGCACAAAAGGCAGGTTCAAGAATTACGAAGCAAGCAAACCAAGGCTAAAACCAGATCCCACAAGCCCAATCCCAGGCCTATAGGATCCCTGTGAGCCAAGACCACAAACCAGCAGATCAGAGCCACAGATCTGCATGTGAGATGCTGTCATGATGGAGACCTGAAAACAAAATGCTAACAGATGACGAACATGCCTGCAATTCTGGAAACAAGCTTCTATGCTGTCTCCAGGTGAGCCTGCATACCCAAGCAGACCTCACTCCTCAGTCTGGGTCACAGAAAGGTCACAGAAAGACTGTTGGATCCAGTAAATGAGAAAGCTGGACTGGGCTAACTCATTGATTTATTATTTAATTAAGGGCCAAAAATTAGTAACATTCACTAGGGACCAGCAGATTTTTAAGCAAGTACTGAACCCTGAGAGATCTGTGGGGAATGTTCCTTGAACTCGGAAGGGGTTTTGAGAGAAAGTGCTGTACACTCAGGGACAGCAGAAGCAGAAATGAAGGTGGATCAGCACAGGATCAGGGAAGAAGTGCCTAATGGAGGAGACCATCTGTGATCATCGTACTGAAAGCCTCAGCGTGTGAGTCTTACAGCAGGACAGGACGGGGACAATTCCGCTATTCCGGGGATCGTTACTGTAGAGGGAACATGACAGAAGGTGGTGACTGCGATGGGGACGGAGGGTGGACGATCTCGTCTGAAAGGGTCCGAGAGCAAAGGGTGCCGTGGCCGTGCCAGAATAGGAGAGGAGGCTGGGAGTGGAGAACCGAGAGGGTTTTACAGGCCGCCGAATTCTTAGCCTTTCTAGTAACGGTCCGGTGCTGATCGATAAACAGTCATGATCCAGCTCTTTGCTCCCCAGTCAAGCTCAAAGCCCCATATCATATCCATCCTTAAGTCACACCCTCGATTCCTTCCCCCAGCCTCAAAGCCCCATATCATATCCATCCTTAAGTCACACTCTCGATTCCTTCCCCCAGCCTCATGTCCCTGTGGCACTTTCAGGGAAAATCATCAGGCTTTTGTTTTGCCCCGTGACTGTCCCCCCTCAGGGTAACCACGTTACTGCCATTACTCAGCTGTAACATGCTGCTGTGCGCTGACACTAATGCACTCAGCTCGTAGGGAATCAGAGTGCCTGGACATGGGATACCAACTGCAAAATAAACTCAGCATGTCAGGGGCTAATCTGGCAATTCAGCCATCTGTATGGGCCGCAGAGTGCGTCTGTATGTGCCGCACAGTGCGTCAGTATGGGCCGCACAGTGCGTCAGTATGGGCCGCACAGTGCGTCTGTATGTGCCGCACAGTGCTTCTGTATGTGTCGCACAGTGCGTCTGTATGTCTGTATGGGCTGCACAGTGCGTCTGTATGTGTCGCACAGTGCTTCAGTATGGGCCGCACAGTGCGTCTGTATGGGCCGCACAGTGTTTCTGTATGGGCCGCACAGTGTTTCTGTATGGGCCGCACAGTGCGTCTATATGGGCCACACAGTGCGTCTGTATGTGCCACGTCTGTATGGGCCGCACAGTGCGTCTGTATGGGCCGCACAGTGCATCTGTATGGGCCGCACAGTGCGTCTGTATGTGCCACGTCTGTATGGGCCGCACAGTGCGTCTGTTTGGGCCGCACAGTGCGTCTGTATGTGCCACTCGCAGTCTTGCAAGATGCTAGATCCATAGATCCATCTAGGTCCATATTCATCTCTCTATTTATGCTCAAAACCACTTATCCCTTTCAGTAGTGAGGCCGTGGACTGTCTGTGGGTCCCCAAGGACTGGATTGAGAAACACTACCATCAGGGATATGGTGAATTTGAAGTGTTTCCAAACCAGTACAGGGCACAGGGCAGTGGTTGCCCCAGAAGATGCCAGTCCATCACTGGGCATATATAAACGCATAAATCTTTGAGCAAAGTTTTACCAACTGCTTTTAGGTGCAGAATGTTATATGGCACCCCCTACCTGCAAAGTAATTCTTCTAGAACAGAATTTAGTGAAGCATAATATATTTATATATTTATGTATTCCTTCAGTCTTTGATAGCTGATTCCTCAGACAGGGTTGCAGGTATCTGGAGCAGGTTCACATGTGGACGCAGAACATCCTAGGTGGGGCACCAGTATCATAAAGTCATATTCACTCACACACCAGGGGGCGCTCTAGAGTCCTCAGTTAAACATAGGACCTTTGGACAAACAGAGCTTAAGGAAGAAACCCAGACATGGACACTCCACGTATACCAGAACTGAATTTGAGACGGCCACCAAGCACTCAATACAGGTAATGAAATACATTCTTATTGTATTTTCCTCTTAGGGTTGGGTGTTCAAATCCCACCTCCAGCTCTGTTTATGGAGTTTTTGTTCCCCTGTGTTGTGTGGCTGGAGACTGGAGACTCCAGTTACCTCCCGCAGTTGCACACACGCAGGTCTGTGAACTGGCGTCTCCGAGTGCTGTCCCTCTGATGGACTGGCGTCTCCGAGTGCTGTCCCTGTAATGGACTGGCATTTACACACGCCGCGCCATCTGCTTCCTAGGATTAGCTCCCGGCCCACCCCAAGATCCTGTGCTGAAAAATGGATGGATGGATCGATGGATGGAGTGATACTGCCCGTATATGCAATAATTCACTGCTGGTCTTTGACCCTGTGCTGATGGGAGCAACATTCATAAACATGTATTGTTCTTTTACTGTGGCACTTCCTGATTTTGCTTGTACCCCGGTGTAAATTATATTCTGCTGTTAATGTCCCACTTTTTATTAAGTCCAAAACACTGCAACATGATGCCTGTCATTTCATGCAAAGCTGTGGTGTTTGGTGCAGGATTGTACAAAGTGTGACAGATTTCTTTACGGGTGGGTCTTATAAATGATATGGTCAATGAGAAACTATATAACTATGTTGTTTACATCAGAGAAGTACACTCACCTAAAGGATTATTAGGAACACCATACTAATACGGTGATTGACCCCCTTTCGCCTTCAGAACTGCCTTAATTCTACGTGGCATTGATTCAACAAGGTGCTGAAAGCATTCTTTAG